>JAYXIM010028729.1:0-10140 GCA_037575425.1 Anastrepha fraterculus
GACTAGCAAACCCGGCCCCCTTCGCTGGGCACACTAAAATAGAATAGATATGGTTTAGAACAGAAAATATATGATTTTCATATTATTTATTTCTTTATTCTTTATTCAAGCGCTTTGGCATAAACAATATTTTTTGTTTTTCTATTTGTTTTTGAGTAAATATAAAATATAAATTGAAAATCAGGAAAAAAGAAGATTGTTTTTAAATTTCAAATCAACGCATTTGAATAAACAATCGTCTTTTTTCCTGATAATCCATGAATTTTTCGTTTCAATTTATATGTTTTATTAAGCATTGGAGCTTTTTTAACCATTATCCATTTATATTTTTCAAAAAAAAAAACGAAAAAAATTTTTTTTTTTCAAGAACACATAATTTCATTCGGATTTCACATTAAATTCTCAAATTTCGTAAGAAATTATTCACTGTTCCAAAATCCAGTCCAAAAAAATTCACAAGCAATTTTTACATGTTGCACTTACGTTTTTTCCTTATGGCATCCAAATCAGAAAGAAATATAGACCCATTGTAACTCACACTGTCAATTTGACAGTTCAGTTCCGCCCCAAGCGTTAAAAACGTAAGCAACATTATGGCTGGTTCAAAAGAACGCTGTACCCGTTGCCAGTGCTCCGAATTACAACCAAACTTTACGAAACCCAGTTTCAATACTTACTCAACAATGTGCGTATGTTTGGTTTAATTCGGTGCAAAGACACGGCGGGTCCACGTTTTGGCATATATTTCGAGACCCTAGTCACCAATAGGTATGAAAATTACCCCGTATTAAAGCACTTATCAACAGCTTTCATTTGATATCCATATTGTACATACACATCCGAAGGTTACCCGGGTCCACGTTTTGACCTATATCTCGAGACCCCAGTCTCGGAACGGCATGAAAAATACTCTGTACTAAGGCATTCACCAACAGCTTCAATATGATATCCATATTGTACAAACACATTCTAGGCTCCACGTTTGGGTCTCTATCTCGAGACCCTAGTCATGGAGTGGCATGAAAAATACTCTGAGCTAAGGCATTCACCAACAGCTTCAATTTAATACCCATATTGTACATACACATCCGAAGTTTACCCGGGTCCACGTTTTGACCTATATCTCGAGGCCCTATCTACCAATAGGTATTCAAACTATACGGAAATCATCTTCATTACCTACTTATTAATGTGTGTAAGTTTGGTTTAATTCGGTGCAAAGACACGGCGGGTCCACATTTTGGCATATATTTCCAGACCCTAGTCATCAATAGGTATGAAAATTACCCCGTATTAAAGCACTTATCAACAGCTTTCATTTGATACCCATATTGTACATACACAATCAAAGGTTACCCGGGTCCACGTTTTGACCTATATCTCGAGACCCCAGTCACGGAGCGGCATGAAAAATACTCTGTACTAAAGCATTCACCAACAGCTTCAATTTGATACCCATTTGTACATACACATCCGAAGTTTACCCGGGTCCACGTTTTGACCTATATCTCGAGACCCTATCTACCAATAGGTATTCAAACTATTCGGAAATCATCTTCATTACCTACTTATTAATGTGTGTAAGTTTGGTTTAATTCGGTGCAAAGACACGGCGGGTCCACGTTTTGGCATATATTTCCAGACCCTAGTCATCAATAGGTACGAAAATTACCCCGTATTAAAGCACTTATCAACAGCTTTCATTTGATACCCATATTGTACATACACAACCAAATGTTACCCTGGTCCACGTTTTGACCTATATCTCGAGACCCCAGTCACGGAGCGGCATTAAAAATACTCTGTACTAAAGCATTCACCAACAGCTTCAATTTAATACCCATATTGTACATACACATCCGAAGTTTACCCGGGTCCACGTTTTGACCTATATCTCGAGACCCTATCTACCAATAGGTATTCAAACTATGCGGAAATCATCTTCATTACCTACTTATTAATGTGTGTAAGTTTGGTTTAATTCGGTGCAAAGACACGGCGGGTCCACATTTTGGCATATATTTCCAGACCCTAGTCATCAATAGGTATGAAAATTACCCCGTATTAAAGCACTTATCAACAGCTTTCATTTGATACCCATATTGTACATACACAACCAAAGGTTACCCGGGTCCACGTTTTGACCTATATCTCGAGACCCCAGTCACGGAGCGGCATGAAAAATACTCTGTACTAAAGCATTCACCAACAACTTCAATTTGATACCCATATTGTACATACACATCCGAAGTTTACCCGGGTCCACGTTTTGACCTATATCTCGAGACCCTATCTACCAATAGGTATTCAAACTATACGGAAATCATCTTCATTACCAACTTATTAATGTGTGTAAGTTTGGTTTAATTCGGTGCAAAGACACGGCGGGTCCACATTTTGGCATATATTTCCAGACCCTAGTCATCAATAGGTATGAAAATTACCCCGTATTAAAGCACTTATCAACAGCTTTCATTTGATACCCATATTGTACATACAGAACCAAAGGTTACCCGGGTCCACGTTTTGACCTATATCTCGAGACCCCACTCACGGAGCGGCATGAAAAATACTCTGTACTAAAGCATTCACCAACAGCTTCAATTTGATACCAATATTGTACATACACATCCGAAGTTTACCCGGGTCCACGTTTTGACCTATATCTCGAGACCCTATCTACCAATAGGTATTCAAACTATACGGAAATCATCTTCATTACCCACTTATTAATGTGTGTGAGTTTGGTTTAATTCGGTGCAAAGACACGGCGGGTCCACATTTTGGCATATATTTCCAGACCCTAGTCATCAATAGGTATGAAAATTAGCCCGTATTAAAGCACTTATCAACAGCTTTCATTTGATACCCATATTGTACATACACAACCAAAGGTTACCCGGGTCCACGTTTTGACCTATATCTCGAGACCCCAGTCACGGAGCGGCATGAAAAATACTCTGTACTAAAGCATTCACCAACAGCTTCAATTTGATACCCATATTGTACATACACATCCGAAGGTTACCCGGGTCCACGTTTTGACCTATATCTCGAGCCCTATCCACCAATAGGTATCCAAAGTATACGGAAACCATCTTCAATACCTTCTTAACAATGTGTGTAAGTTTGGTTTAATTCGGTGCAGACACGGCCGGTTAGTGAACACACACAAAAAGTTGACTTTATTTTATATATAAGATTTTTTTCAGTTTGTGTCCGAAAAATCAAAATATCTTACGGAACCCTTTTTTTTCCAAAATATAATGTAGTCCATGTTACTCCTGGATAATGTAGTTTTCTAATGGTGAAAGAATTTTTAAAATCGGTCCAGAAGTTTTTGAGCCTATTCGTTACAAACAAACAAACAAACAAACAAAGTTTTCCTCTTTATAATACATATTAGTATAGATAAGGCAATGAGTCGTGAGATACATAGGTCATTGTTGCTGCAGTGCGTGTGCACATATGTACATACATTTGTAACACTATAAGAATTGAAGATGCAATTGAACTTTTGCACAAATATAACTAACAAAATATATGTATATAAACATATATTGATATACATATATATTCATCAATATACCAATATGCTCTTTGAATTCTTGTCTAAAATTAATTTCGACTCGAAAAATTAGTAAAAATTTTCATCAAATTTACACTAAAACGCACACAACAAAATGTGAGGTCGTTTTATAATGAATTTTGTTTAAATTTTTCTTTTAAAATTAAAACAACAAACATTAAAAAGTTACTTTGATTTTAAATGTTTCTTTTTATTTGGTTATATTTGTTTGAAAATATAAATTGAATAAATTTTCGTTTATCAAGGGAACATAGAAATGCACAAGCAAATGCCGTCGGCATTCGTCAATTTGATTTCATACAGAAACCAAAAACTGAGCAGAGCCAATGTACTTGTACATAATTCACTGTAATCAGCTCTGTTAAGAACTTCCCCGCCTTCGAGTTGAGCGAGTGTTCGCCGTTTCACTTCATTTTTGACAATTCACACTATTCGTAGCTCGTGAGAATTCTCTATATTTAACGTTCTCTGTAAATTCGAGCTCATAGTTCTAAGAGCAAGTACTTTCATTCATAATACGAGCCGCCCATATGCCAATTTTCTCGACAATTCGAAAATAGTCAATATTGGAATATTTCGCGTAGAATTATTTGCCAATATTTGATAAATCTTGAATTTTTGTCAAGTCGAGTGCCCGCGGCTTCGTACATATGTATGCATCAATATACAGTATCGGACGAAACATTTGCAACTACAATGTGGGCAATGAAAACTCTCGATTGCTCAGCCGTTATTTGTTTGGAACCTGTTAATTTCACTTTATTTGTAATAAAAGATGTTGATTTATGTAAATAAAACAAATTCAACAGTTCATATCTTAAATTTCAAAATCAAATGTGTCCAACACCTGTATGTAATAAGACAAAACAATTGCAACTAAAGGAAATCAGTAAACTATTTTTATTAAACTTAGTATTTCGTGGCAAAACCATTGCTCTGAATAACAGCTCTGCATCGTCTCGGAATTGAAGCTGTCAAATTGTCAACTATCGTTTGTGGTATATTTCTCCATGCCTCCTGGACTCTTTGGAAAAATTGGTCAGTATTTGCCACATTAGTCCGATCAATTTTCTTTTTTACTATTTCCCATAGGTTTTCTATGGGGTTAAGATCTGGGGATTGTGGGGGCCACTCCATTACATCCACTTTATTCCTCTGGAACCATGATTTCAGGACCTTCGCCGTATGCTTCGGGTCATTATCCTGTTGGAAGACCCACTTCAAAGGCATTTCCCACTCAGCATGTGGCAGCATTACCGATTCCATAATGTCCCTGTAAACGTACTGGTCCATTATGCCCATAATGCGATGGAGTGGTCCCAAACCAGCAGCAGAAAAGCATCCCCAGACCATACTGTAAGCACTATGCTTAACAGTCTTTACACAGTATGATTTTTGAAGACGCTTGTTACGTGGGCGTCGAACGTAGGATACGCCATCACTTCCGACCAAATTAAATTTGGATTCGTCGCTGAAAAGAACAGCTTTCCACTTGATTAATGGCCAATCTATGTGATCCCTTGCGAACTGCAATCGTTTTTGTTGGTTACGCTTACTAATAAGCGACCAGCAAGGTACGTCCGTAAATCAGCTTCAGCCAGGCGATGACTGGCAGTTTTTGAGCTGATTGGTAACCCAAACTCCTTTACCAATTGGGGGCACTTCTAAATGGATATTTTTTACCTCTCTCGCTATCAGTTTGTCAGTTCTTTCATCTGTTTTTCTTGATCGGCCTCCTCGATGCACCACCGCGATAGTTTTGTTTTTTATAAAGTTCGCAATAATTCGAGAAATTGATGACTTATGAATATTATATTTTATGGATATTTCTTTCTGGGTCATTCCTTTGTTATATTCATCTACAACACGGGCGCGTAATACTTCACCGAACTTATTTCGAGCTATTACTTCATTTAACTCAACTTTACAAAAAAATTGTGTTATCGCCACAAATTCTGCACAAAACTGATGTTCACAAATTGACTCGATTAAACTAAACTCAGAACAGTTAGAAAACAAAACCAAGCTCAAGCATTTTTACCGTTATATAGCTAAGCCAGAGAACGTAAATTCATAGAGAAGGCGCAGTCCCGGCCCGTTCCTCCTAACAAAATATGGGTAGGAAAATGAAATCAGCTCAAGTTAACATTAGGAAATTAATTAATATGGCTGCCGGAGAGAAATGAGAGGGAGAGGGTGATACGCAATGTAAAAAAAATGTAGTTTACATTAGCTTACATTTGCTTGCGTACAGAACAGAGTTGTTCATTTGATATGTCCATATGATTTGTATGCATGTTTACAGATTTGTTCTTTTTGGGTTTTTTATGAAAATTGCGCGTATTTGTATGTATGATTGTTTATATACATATATAAGCATAGGACATATGTATGTAATTAAGTTATGAAAATTGCGCGAAATTTTATTTGGAATGCACACTTTCTCATTATTTTATTTACATATTTATAAAAAAACTTTTGAATTTAAAAGATCGGGTTTAGGATAATGCCTCATCATGTTGGTCTCCTTGTCGCGGGGATGAGGCTTAAGTGTTGGTTTCACCCCCATATCATGGGGACCAACCCAATACGAACTAAGAGGGAAGCTCCATATGAGGATTGGCTAGCCATCATGGCAAAATTGGTGGCCATCCAATCACCATATGAAGATCACCGTACCGACGCACCTGTTAATCCTTAACCCTCATCATCCCATCATCTCCTCTCCTCACCCCCCTAACCCAAGGTGTCATGCGACCCGTGCCTATTGGGTGGTTTGCAGTCAGGGGGTTTTCTGTCCGACTGTATTTCTACGGAGCTACCTCGATACCGGGTTACCTCGGGGTATAACCATGACCTTGCCGTGGTATGGGGCGCTGCCACGGTCGACCATCATGTTTCCCCTTCCTTTTTATAAGATCACCATGTCTGCCACGGTGGACGGTGATCGTAAGAAACAGATGGAGTCTTTCAAACAAAAAACCTCAATGGACAAGCAGTCCCTAAATGCAAAGGAAGCTATAGCTTCCACCCCCAAATCTGGATCAAACCAGATTTCTCTTAGTACGACGGAAGCTGGGATAACTAGACCTAGTGGAAGTGTCAGTACATCGAAGCCCTTCACGGCTAGCCCAATTCGTACGGCGGAAGCTGGTGCTGAGGACAAACCTGGCAACAGCAGAAGTGGCGGTACTCACAACAAAACTACGGCCAAGAAGTCAATTTCCTCTACCACCAATACCGGGACTAGCCCTGGTAAAGGTGGCAAAGCTGAGTCTGAAACGACTGATACCTCCGCAGTAGCAGAGCCTGCACGGCATGGCTACAAGGAGAGACGTGCTGCCTTCAGGCTACTGGAGCGCCTGAAAACGGTTCCAGAGGGGGAGTGGTCTGTTAAACAGAAGCACTCATTTAGCTGGGCGACAAGGGTAACGGAGGAGTCCCCTCGGGGTTCTGAACCGAACCCAAAACGTCAGTTGTCGGACGACCCACCCAGCAACCCCAGCACGTTGAAGAAGCCCCGAATCAACAAGACTTCTCCAGCTACGTACAGCGAAGCTGTCAAAGGCCAACAACTATGGGCGGTGGTTGATAAAAGCAACCCTGACGGCACTATTTCGCCTGACAATTGGAAGAAAGTGGAAGCCAGGCTCTCAAGCGTCTTCTTCCAAATTCTGAAGGAGAATCCTGGTCCAGCTACTTTCTGTCGCGATAGTGGATGGAATCAGAGTCATGTGAAGCTAATCGCCTGTGCCGATCAGAGATCCACTGATCTATACAAAATAGCCATCTCAAGGATTGGCGAAGTATGGCCTGGGTCTAAACTCGAGGTAATTTCAAGGGATGACATCCCTAGTTTACCAAGAGCTAGGGCCTGGTTACCAGCGGAGCCATCAGACCCTAAACAAATCCTTGAGATGCTTCGGGTATGCAATCCAGAGCTTCCTACATCGTCTTGGAAGGTCACAAAGCTGGACGATCCCAAGGGCGAGTACCGAAGCGCTACTTTCGTAGTCTGCAAGGACTCGGCGGACGCACTGGCGCGATCGGACGGTGTAGTAAGCTATGGGTTTTCGTCCATAACTCTGAGGGTCTACAATAAGGACAAGGCGCCTAACTTAAAGGACCCGGTTGGAGCTGAGATAGCCCCCACGGCGGAATCTGGCTCCGGTCCTAACACTGCTACAGCGCTACGGAAGGCATCTGCTGACGGCAGTATCTCTTCCTTGTTAGATAGAGTACTTGATACTACTCTCACTGATGAGGAAGAGCTACTGGCGTCAGATTCAGATGAGCCCAACAAAACGGTGGTGGAGAGGAAGCCCGGTAACCATGATGTTACGGGTTCTTCAGATTAACCTTCACCACTCAAAGGTTGCGTCCGCCAACCTCATAATCCACCTGGCCAAAGGTGGACATCATATTGTCCTGATTCAAGAACCATGGGTATCACATGGACTTGTGTGCGGACTAAGGACTCAACAATATAAACTGATGTATGCTCGCAACAAAGGTAACCCTAGAGCGTGCGTACTAATAAGAAAAGGGATAAATGCTTTCATGCTCTCTAATTACAGCGACACCGATCAATTGACCATTAGCCTGGAGTCGGGAAATGAACGGATGTGGCTATCTTCCTGCTACCTCGCACATGACCACGAGGAGCTACCGAGATCAATATTCAAAGATCTGGTAGCGCAGGCGCAGAAGCTTGGCGCAAAGCTAATCATTGGTGCGGATGTAAATGCGCATCACGAGATATGGGGCAGCACTGACACTAACGCTAGAGGGGAGTGTCTCTTTGATTATCTGATAGGTACTAGACTACAGATTTGCAATAAAGGTAATAAACCTACTTTTGTCATTAGTAATAGACAAGAAGTGTTAGACGCTACTTTTGCTTTTGACTCCGTTATTAACAGAATTAGGAACTGGAAAGTTTTGGAAGAACATTCTTTTTCTGATCATAGATATATCTCGTTTGAGGTTAGCAAAAATCTACCGAAACCTAAGCCTGGTAGAAATATCAGGAAAACAGACTGGGAAAGGTATATAGATTGTATCGGGGCTACCCTAGGAACATGTCCATCAGCGGAGCCACGAAGCATAGAAGGACTAGAAAATTTGGTTGACAAGATTACCTACACCATGAATGCTGCCTTGGCGGTAGCCTGTCCCATAAGAAGACTGAGGGGTAAACCCAAGCCTAAGTGGTGGACGGTTGAGCTAAGCGAGCTTCAAAAAATAAGCCGAAGCGCTTTTAATGAGGCAAAGAAAACACGTCTCGATGAAGATTGGAAAGGCTATAAAGATGCCCTGAGAATCTACAAGAAGGAAATCAGAATTGCCCAAAGGCAATCTTGGAAATCCTTTTGTGAAGAGGTTGAGGGGGCAACTGAGGCCTCCAGACTTCGTAAGATTTTAGCGGGAAGCCCTCAAAATTGGGAACTGCTACAGAAAAGTGATGGCACTTTCACTACAACCAGTAAAGAGTCTCTAGAACTTTTACTCGACACTCATTTTCCAGGCTGCTCAGACATTACTGGGCATGACATGGAAGATACAGCACACTGTCGTGAAGTCAGAATAGATGCTATTTCTGAGGATCGGCTCTTATGGGCGATTGAAAGTTTCAAACCTTTTAAATCACCGGGCCCAGATGGCATTTACCCGGTGGAACTGCAAAAGGCCGCCGGATATCTAGCACACGGACTACTAGCAATCTTCAAAGGTTGCTTTCTCTACGGTCATATACCTCTTAAGTGGAGACAAGTCAAAATTGTTTTCATTCCAAAAGCTGGTAGAAACTCACATACCCATCCAAAAGACTTAAGACCGATATCTCTCTCCTCCTTCCTATTGAAAACTTTGGAGAGGTTGATAGAATTTCACTTAAGCCTAACTATAGATAGAAATCTTATCTCTACGTCACAACATGCCTACACGAAAGGGAAATCGGTAGAGACAGCTCTACATAACCTTATTTACACGGCAGAGAGTTCACTGCACAAACAGGAATTTACTTTAGCCGCTTTCCTTGCTATTGAAGGGGCCTTTAACAATGTTGAAGGGGGGCAATTACTGCAGCACTCACTGATCTTAGGGTAGAACCGGGCTTGGTAGGCTTCATTGGCAAAATGCTAAATAGCAGAATCATTGAAGCGGAACTAGGAGAATCGGTGCTCAGGAGATTGGTAAGTAGAGGTACACCGCAAGGTGGAGTCCTCTCACCGTTTTTATGGAACGCAGTTGTAAACAAACTTCTGTTAATACTGGAATCGGTGGGCTGTAAGGTGATAGCTTACGCCGACGATGTTGTTATTGCTGTCTCTGGTAAATTTGTATCTACATTAAGAGACCTAATACAAAATGCTCTAAATATACTTTCTAGGTGGGCAGAAAAGTGTGGTCTAGGAGTCAACCCAGACAAAACACAACTCATATTGTTCACTAGGAAACACAGAATCCCTCAGCTAAGTCCAATTACGCTCAAAGGGGAAGTTCTTGTGATTTCGGAAGAAACCAAGTACTTGGGACTAAACATAGATAGG
>JAYXIM010028730.1:0-44046 GCA_037575425.1 Anastrepha fraterculus
AAAAAAGCACTTAACAAAAAAAAAAAAAAAAAAAATTTATTTGTATTGTTATTGGTCCTAAAATAAATACTCAGACAAAAATTTGGATTTTTTGGATGGCGCAATAAAAAGATGTACCGAAAGGGTTAACATAGCGGAGCGTAGTCAACATAGCGGAGCGTAGTCAACAGAAATAAATATAGCGTTTGCATTGAAATGTAAAATGCCATGATTTGATGTTAGAGAAAAGAAAATAACAGCAGACTTGTACATTTTTCTTTCATGCTTATTTGCCGTCGGCATTTTGCATGCGCAAATGGATTATTTCTTGTGAGATGAATAAATTAATTCTAAGTAACGCAATAGCACCGTAGGCCTAAGTAGCTAGAGTGCTCTATCAGTTAGTGTTATATTTCATGTTTCTCTAATAAATAATAATAATAATAATTCTAAGTATATGCATGCATGAATATGAAAATTTAAGTATCTAATTGACTAAATTGTATTGAATTTAGGTATATTATCAAAATTATTCAAATATCATAACACAAAAAATAACTTTGTAAACCATTCCATCTTCATGTGGCCATCCATATTCATGTGGGCAGAAAAAACATGACTTGCCTCAAAACCCAGCTCATACACCTCTCATACACATCTGCATATAAAGAATTCAAAGCAAATAGACAAACGTATGCAAACATATTTCTAATATACATATGTATGTATGAATGCAAAAATCACATTTCTTTTTCATGCTTATTTCCCGTAGGCATTTTGCATGCGCAAATGGATTATTTCTTGTGAGATGAATAAATTAATTCTAAGTATATGCATGCATGAATGTGAAATTTTAAGTATCTAATTAACTAAATTGTATTGATATTAAGTGCATTATCAAAATAATTTCAAAATATTCACATAAAAAATTGGTTTTGTAAACCATTCATTTGCATCAACGGTTATTATTCAACAATATGTGTCCTTTTTAAATTTTTATATCCATATGTATGTACATATATTCATATACTAAATAGATATAACATCTACCATCCATATTCATGTGGGCAGAAAAAAATCTTGACCTGCCTCAAAACACAGCTCATATGTATCTACATATAAAAAATTCAAAAGCAAATAGACAAACGTATGCAAACATATTCCTAACATATGCAAAAAAACTCAGCTAAACGGTATTCGCGTACACAAACATATGTATGTATATATGCATATATGAATACATATGTTGGGACAATGTACCTATGTATGTACGTAAATGTTTCTATTCTAAGCAAAACAATGAATATTCGTATATACATATAATATAACCGCACATACTTACTTTATGCCTCTACATGTGTATGCTTCCAAAACTAAAATTCTAAGCCTAGCGACTACAAGAACAAAATGCATTCCTATTCGTAGCTGCTGCGGCCATGATTTGTTACCCGCGACGGCGCTGAACAGTTTCAAATATTAAAAAGCACAACAAAAACAAATTCATTGATAAGTTCGAGCTCATATTTCTACGAGTAAAGTACTTTCATTCATAAAACGAGCCGCCCATATGCCAATTTTCGCGACCATTCGAAAATAGTCAATATTGGAATATTTCGCGTTGAATTATTTGCCAATATTTGGTAAATCTTGAATTTTTGTCAAGTCGAGTGGCCGCGGCTCCGTACATATGTATGCATCAATATATGTATGTAAATATGTGTATATGTACAATGCTGTGCCAATGAATGTGGGCTGCGCCTATGAATGCGCGCTGGATTTCTTGATTTCTGTCGCAAGTGCTCGCAGCCTCATATGTACATATGTATGTCTATGGAAGTTTGTAGGCATGTATTTATGTGTATGCGTGTTTGCTTTTGCACGTCCATATGAACGATTGCAGATATTCATTTGATTTAGCTGAAAGAATATATTGATTTTGTAAGGAAATCCTGTCGAATTAAATTATTGGTATATGTTCATTTAAGTTCTTCTTACCAAATAAATATTATTATCCTTAAGAAAATGAAATACTAGTTTTTTTAATTTTAATTTTTTATTTTTATTCACAAGTAATTTAAGTACTCTTATATGTATATGTATATATGTATATTACAATACTATAAATAATAGGTACAGTCGAACTTCCATATAGTGAATTCGCACGGGACCTGAAAATCACTTCACTATATAGAAACTTCATTATAAAGAAACATTAAGTTTTTATGTAATTTTATTTAAAATAATCAGTGAGTTTGGTTTGCATTACAGTCTTCCATTTTTCATTTTCAATAAAAGCTTCCAAATCATGTAAAGAGTTGAAAACATTAATCGGCACGTCACTCCTCATTTCCACAAAGGTTCTAATTACGCTAATGGATGAATCAGCTTGTATCAACGTAGGTAATGCCTCCTCAGTTTCTGCCAATTCTTCAACGGTCAAATCGTGTTCATCGTTATCTGAAATAATATTTGCATATTAAATTTTTGTTTGACTATAAAAAGATAAATGCTTACCAGGTTCAGCTGAAACTCCGCGACTTTCAAAAATGCTGTTGAGAATATTTTCTTCGGATGGGTTGTCCCAAGTCTGCACACCATTATCAACATTTACGTAGTCATCAAACGATGCTTCGATATTTGCTACTTTTTTAAATGAAGACTGTAAAGCAGCCAAATCCGATATTGAAAGAAGGTCCTCTTCATCCCAATGCTCAAATGAAATCTGCATAGCATCTTTTGAAAATCCAGCCTTTTTAAAACAGTTGGCAATAGTTTCTGGCTTAACATAGACATTCCATACATAGCTAAGATTTCGAACTGCTTGCAGCAAGTCTATGGCCATAACAGAATTTCCCTTATCCGCTTGAGTCAATATATTCGTTAAAATTCGTATTCTGTAATGTTGTTTCATGTTGTAGATAATGCCTTGGTCCATTGGTTGCAGTAACGAAGTCATGTTGGGAGGAAAATAAGCGAGATTAATGTTTCTCAACTTGTCTCTTACATCTTTAGGGTGGGCAGTGCAGTTATCAACAAAAAAAAAACACCTTTCTGTTTTGATCACAAAATTTTTTGTCGAGTTTTACAATCCATTTCGTAAAAATCTCACTGGTCATCCATGCTTTTTTGTTAAACTCATAATCGACACCTAAAGATTTTATTCCCTTGAAGCACCTCGGATTTTTGGCCTTTCCGATTACCAGCAATTTTAGCTTTTCTGATCCAGTCATATTGCTTCCCACCAGAACAGATATTCTTTCCTTGCTTTGCTTCCCACCAAAGCAGTTTTCATTTTTGAATGCCAGTGTTTTAGTTGGCAAGTATTTGAAAAACAAAGCAGTCTCGTCGTTAATGTTGTAATTTTCAATTAATTTCGGTAAGACGTTCGTTACCCATTCATCACGGTTTTCTATGTTGGCGTCAGCACTTTCCCCACATAATGTCTTTTGAATAACGCCATGCCGACTTTTGAACTTGTCTAACCAACCTGTACTTGCCTCAAATTCGTGGTGTCCTAGTGCTTCCGCAAAATCTTTGGCCTTTTGTTTCAATAATGGTCCAGATAAAGGGAGATTCTTACCACGTGCAACGAGTAACCATTTCAGCATTGCTTCGTCAATATCCTCAAAATGACAAGGTCGAAGTCTTTTGCGTTTGGTATTTACTGCCGAATCCTCCGCATTTTTTAAAATCACTTCCTTATTTTTTAAAATATTTGATAAAGTGCTGGGAAGAACTCCGAATTCATTGGCAATATCTTTTTTTTCTTTCCTTCATTAACTTTGTTAATCATTAATAACTTTTTTTCAAGCGAAATGCTGCTTCGATGCGTCATTTTAACTTCAATCACTGAATAAAACTGTAATAGCTCAGCTTTTTCTGTTTTAATTTTGGGATTCCCCTCATTACAGTTTGTCCACATCTAACTGTAATTTTTTGCAACAGAAAACTTTTGAAAAAAATTCACTATATGGAGACAAAAACTTAGGACGCTTGAATTTCCAGCTGTAAAATTTGTTCATTATATAGAAAACTTCACTATATAGAAATTCATTATAAGGAGACAAAAATACACCGAAAGTAGAACGAAAAAGCAGTGTCTTCGAAACCAGTTCATTATAAGGAGAGCTTCATTATATGGAAGTTCACTGTAGAGAAGTTCGACTGTATATACATTTCCTGAAATGAAAAAAAATATATATAAAATTGAGAAAGCACGAATTACGAAATTGTTCTCATACTATAACAATTTCTCACACGACTTCGATATTGACATCGATTAAGTCATTGCGATTTACCTGATTTTTAAAACACTACTCTCAATCCATCGTGATTAAGTGAAAATACATATATGGAGACATAATAATAAATTAATTTACTTACCCAAGTTTAAAGTTGGAACCGCTCCATTCTTGAGATATTTTGGTCCCACGGCATCCTCCTCAAAATGCTTAATGCATACAAATGAATTGTGCATTGGCATTTGCATTGAGGGTGAGATCCTCAAATTCTCCTTCCACAATTTTAATAATTCCCGATTTTTGGGAAATGCAAACGATCGAACATTTTGTTCACTACAACACTCGCGAGCACGACATTTCGAAGCTTTAGGCATATTTTTCTTTTATTAATTACTTATGTATTAACAATTTAAAAATGTTTGCTTCACCGCGCACGTGCACTTCCAATTGACTTTCTTTTCGAATTTAAATTCAAACCAAAGTTCAATTGGTTACAAGCAATCACAAGAGCTTTCCAATATTTGGCGCAGTTTTCATATATGTACATATATATGTACATTTATCCAATCAAAATCAAATCTAATGCAATCATACATTTTTTCCGATATTTGGCGCAATTTTCATATACATATGTAAAGCTAATATACATATGTCCTTTGCTAATATACGTATATAAACATGCATACATAATATTTCGCGCAATTTTCATAACTTAATTACATACATAGGTATGTCCTATGCTAATATAAGTATATAAACATGCATACATACAATTTCGCGCAATTTTCATAACCTAATACATATGCTATGCTAATATATAATATGTATATAAACATGCATGCATACATGCATTTCTTTTCGAATTACATTGAAACCAAAGTTCAATTGGTTACAAGCAATCATAAGAGCTTTTCATTAATTTGGCGCAATTTTCATATATGTAAAGCTAATATACATATGTCCTTTCCTAATACAGTGAAATTCCCCATTACGGACAGTCCTTATAACCGGACAGCTCCAATAACCGGACAAATTTTGGGCACACAGGTTTCTCATTCATTTTTTCATACAAATATCATCCTAATAAACGGACACTCTAATAACCGGACGCGGACAAAGTATTTCAAACCATTTTCATAAAAAAATTTCTCATAAACGGACAAAATTCAAAAATATCACACCCAAGCTTTGTTGTTCATTATAAAAATGAAATACATAGGTGATTCCCCTTTTAACATGTATGCACTCATTCAAGTCCTGTGTTTTAAATTAAGAGTAGTTTTCCATTCAGTTTGTTAAGTCAGTTGCATGCGAATGGTTGCGTTCAAAGGTTTTCTCCAAATGGATCAAAATGTTTTCACTGAGGACAACAATATAGAAGTTCAATTTGACCAACAAGATGATACTATGGACATAAGTGATTCAGAAGATGTATTTTCAGAAGAAATAAGTGAGCCTATAACATCATATGATGAGGCTTTAAAACTTGTTGCGGGCTTGAAACAATATACAAAAAATGACTATGTAGCTTTTCAGCACATTAAAAATATCGAGAGTCACTTTGAAAATGAACATTTTAAATTAAAGCAATCAAGCATTACCTAATTTTTTCAATCAAACTAGTATTGAAATGTAAAGACTTGTACAATGTACTTAATCGCTATATGTACATACATATATGTATTTATATGTAATACTAAAGTATGCAAATATTCTTTACTTCCAAAAATTTCTTAAATGAACTACATATGTACAATACAATTTATATGTGTGGTATATATTTTGTGACTTCATCCCTTATAAGCGGGCATCTCCCATAGCTGGACAAAAACACTGCGACGGTGAGTGTCCGGTTATAAGGAATTTCACTGTATATGTATATAAACAATCATACATACAATTACGCGCAATTTTCATAAAAAAACCAAAAAGAACAAATCTGTAAACATGCATACAAATCATATGGACATATCAAATGAACAACTCTGTTCTGTACGCAAGCAAATGTAAGCTAATGTAAACTACATTTTTTCACACTTGCGTATCACTCTCTCCCTCTCATTTCTCTCCGGCAGCCATATTAATTAATTTCCTACTGTTAACTTGTGCTTTCCTACCCGTATTTTGATAGGAGGAACGGGCCGGGACTGCGCCTTCTCTATGAATTTACGTTCTCTGGTATTTGTACAATTTGCATCAAATACTAGTATCAAATAGATATTTTTATTGCTAATTAAATAAACAAAACTTTGTTGGAAAATAATCAGCGCTTTGCTCTTTTTACTTATTTAAAGCTTGTAGCGTGCGACATCGTAAGTGTAAAATGTACAGATTCAAAATAAATTTTCGTTCGAAAATATGTATCTTTATTAGTATAATATATGTAAATACAAAATATAAAATTTTTGAAAGTAGATGAGTAAAAACGGCGGCGAGAAAAATAAGGCGAACTGTAAACGGTGGAGAGAAAGGTTAAAGGATGATGAAACAAAATTACAAAACTATAAATTAAGAAACAAGGAAAGAATGCGGAAAGCTAGACAGACGTGGAGAGCACTGGCTGAAGGCAAAGAAGATATAATTCAAGAAAAACGGAAATATAATCGCATACGACAACGAGAGAGGCGCCAAAAACTCTTAGAAAATGGTATGTCATATGCACGTCAAAGCCAAAACGCATCTTACGAATGTAGACAAACCTTGGCGAAAGCTGTTAAAAAAGTGGAGAAAGCGATGCCAAAAGACATGCACAGAAGTCTAAAAGTTCTTGAAGTCCTGGTAAAAAAATATAAGCAGTTTGAAGAAAAGAAAAACGTTAACCAATCCTGCAGAACCGTACCAGAAAGCCTAATTAATGCCATCAATGCTTTTTATCAGAATGATAATATTAGTGTGCAAGCTTCGGGAAAGAAAGACGCCATTATAATTGAAGGAAAATTAGTAGCTAAGCGCTTTATGTTAATGACTAGTAATGCCAGTTCTCACGGAAAGGAGCCGTTGATGGAGTTGGAGCCGTCATTAAAAGAAAAGTGTGGCAAATAACAAAATCTAAAAACGTTGTTTTACCAGATACACTATCGTTTTATCAATGTGCACAAAACAACATAAATGGAATTAAAATGTATTTTATGCCATCTGCTCAAATTGAAAATTTGCCTCTTCATTATAAGTTGGACGAAAAATGGAAGGAAGTGAAAAATATTCCAGGTATATCCCAGTTGCATTCGTTTTGTTGCGATGGCCAACAGTTAGAAGCAGCTAGGACTGCATATTCCATTAAAAGAACTTTATTTGACATTAGTAATACTATTCTCAGTTAAGTTAGTTTCCGTTCTTTGTTTTTACATAGTATATAAGATTAATATACTTACTTGTTTTTCTTTATTGAAGATATTTTGTTAAGTTTATAATTTTGGTTGTGAAAATAAATATATTGAATATATTAAAAATCATTTATAATCATCTTTTGCATGTCTAATTACAAAAAAAGTAAAAAAATAAACATAAAAAGTATGATGGAACAAAATGTCGCATAAAATAATGTTTTGGTATATGTTTTTTTTTCACTTTGAATGCGTACGAATGTCGCATTCGACATTGGAGAAATGCCCAATTTATAAGTGTATTATGTGTGTTAATATTGAAAGTTATAAAAGTTGTTTATGAACCACTCCCTAACATCTCAACCAAGTTTCATTAAATAAATAATTATACTTGGCCTTAAATTGCCTATATGGCATTATACTAAGCCCGATCCTTTAAATTCAAAAGTTTTTTTTTAATAAATAAAATAATGAGAAAGTGCGCAACTTGTTTTTAATAAAGAAATCGCTTCTCTGCTTTCTATTTCATGCATGCATGCATGGATGTGTATATTAAGCTTTTCAATAGGCACATAAGTATTGAAAACGACATCCAAACATACGATTAACTGCTTATTTACATTTATCCAATCAAAATCAAATCTAATGCAAGCATACATTTTTTCCAATATTTGGCGCAATTTTCATATAAACCAAAAATACATGTGTCCTATGCTAATATATATAAACATGCAACGCCTTGTACGTGGTTTGAGAAACCGAGACAAAATTATAAGCAACGTTGACGAGGTTATAATTGCAACAAAGAATGTTAGTGAAGGTATTGATGTCCTAGCCAAGTTTTTGGAGGCAGTACGAAATACTGGTCTCACGCTAAAACCAAGTAAATGTACTTTTATGTCAAGAAATGTTAAATTCTTAGGCCATGTCGTAAGCAAAGATGGTATTAAGCCTGGTGAGGAGAACACAAAATCAATTAAAGCTTTTGCTCAACCCACTAATGTAAGTGAAGTCCGTCGATTCCTTGGCTGAACAGGTTTTTTCAGGAAGTTTATACCAGATTATGCGAACATATCACAGCTTTTGAAAAATTAAAACATGAACTTTGCAGTCAGCCGGTGTTAGTTTTGTTTGACGTAACAAAGAGCCACGAAGTACACACCGACGCTAGTTCCGTAGGGCTATCTGGAGTGCTGTTACAGCTAGAAGGCGAGAACTGGAAGCCGGTACACTATTACAGCAGACGATGTAATGCAGCTGAGTCTACGCATCCATCACATGCATTAGAAGTATTGTCGATCGTAGAGACACTTGAACGATTACGAGTTTATTTAGTCGGCACACCATTTGCTGTATGACCGGACTGCAATGAAATTGCAACAACTAAGTCCACTACAGCATTGAAGCCGCGCATTGCCAGGTGGTGGCTAAGACTACAATAATTTGATTTTACTTGTAAATATCGACCTGGGTCGAGCGCCTGTTGAAATATCGAAAAGTACAAACACTGTTGCAGAAAAGGTATCGAAACTTAACCGAGGCACCACAATTGATGATTGGATTTACTCAATACAACTCCAGGATGAAAATTTAAAACGAATAAGCGATATAATTACAGGAAAAGAAACGTCAGATGAAGCTACAATTAAGCAAATGAAAACCGATTATACGATGCATAACAGTCGATTATTTAGGAAGGCTAAAGACGAAATGAAATTCGCAGTACCAAAGGCAGTAATATGGCGAGTTGTTAAGTCATGTCATGATGACTCTGGATATTTTTCTTTAGAAAAAACATTACAGCGGCTATGCAAACATTTCTGGTTTCCACGCAGGAGGAGGAATGGCCAAATAATTCCCGTAATGAGGTAACAAAATACACGCCTAATGAACTTGTGTTTTATTTCAATCCTAGAGATGTAATATGCAACCGAATGATACAAGCTATAAACGATGATGATAAAGGTAATCCAGATATCGAGGTAAAACGTGATGATGCAGCAAAAAATGTCATGCCAGCGAGAAATAAGTGGAAAGAGCGTTATGACAAAAGACATCAAACTCCAAAGAAATATGATGTTGGTGACTTAGTGGTCATTGGGCATGTTCCAAATGCAACAGGTCCCCCCATAAGCTGGATTTCGCATTTAAAGGAGCATATATTGTTACGAAAGTACTTAAATACGACAGATACATTATTGAAGATCTATCAGACTCAACGCATACACAAAGACGTTATTGCAACATATGTAGTGTGGATCACATAAAACCGAGGTGAGCATTAATTCCTGAACTTGATGGTATCGACGACGACGATGATTCGTCCATGCTGGACGAAATGTCAGGAAATGCCGAGCTGTCACCGACAGTTTGCTTGTGAGAGCATTGAGGGCATTCGCTGGTTGACGTTAAAGCAGAACGGAAGTCAGTTCGCTGAATGTACAAATTGGATATTCCCGATACCCGTATACTCATTTTAATTAATTATAAGTTTCAGTTTAAGTTTGTAAAAGTTTTATAAAATATAAATTTTAAACCAGAATAAAAAACAAATTGGATATTCCTGACAAATGCAGCTTTGAAATCGACGAAAAGATATTGTGTGTCGATTCTCCTTTCATGGGTCTTTTCGAAGACTTGTCGTATTGTGAACATTTGGTCGATGGTGTACTTTCCAGGTCTAAAGTCACACTGATAAGGCCCAATCAGTTGGTTGATGGTGGGCTTTCACACAATACGCTCGCAAGAACCTTATAGGCGATATTTAGAAGAGTAATCCCTCGGTAATTGGCACAAATTGCAGGATCACACTTATGGATGAGGCAGATCACCTTTAAATACGAATCGGAAGGCATACTTTACAAGCGATGCATGCACTTTAAAGCCATGTTTGAATAGCTCAGCCGGCAGTTCGTCGGCACTCGCGGATTTGTTGTTCCTTAGCCACTATTTGCCGCTATTCTCACATCATCATGGTCAGGTAGCGGATCGACAGTTGACCAATTTCGTCCCAATTATTTTTTCGAGCTCGCTGGAATCCGACTTTTTCTTCGGCGGCGGTACGTAGAGAACGAGAAATTTTGTTACATTGCTCTTGCATGGCGGATTGTTGGGCAGTACTCACTGAGAGCAGGAGTGAGAGTCGAGTGGCGAATCTTCTGGCTGTCTGTTATGAATGCAGCTTTTCAATATTGAACATTCTTTGTTTAGGTAGATGTACGTATTTTGCTACACATAGGCGTGTGCGCAGTTTGGCTGTAACGAGATAATGATCCGAGTCGATGTTTGGTCCTCGGCTCGTACATACGTACATCTAATGCACTAGAAGCGTGTCTTCCATCGATCACAACAAAATCGATCTAGTTTCGTGTTTTTTGACCAGGAGACAGCCAGGTAGTTTGGATCCCTGTCGCTCATTGATGGGATATTTGGTCGCATCGTCCTTCTCTTCCGTCGGGACGTGGGTGCAAATGAGCGAGAGGTTGAAAAATCTCGCTTTGATCCGGATTATTGCCAGAGTGAACGACAGTAATGCTTTAATGCAGATTATTACGAGGCGCTCGTCCAACGTAAAGAACGGCAGTTTTTGTCGAAGTCTCTCTCCCACAACAAATCCGACACCGAGTTCGCGATCCTTTCCGTGGCAGTGATGTCAGCCTTTACTCTCACGAGGACATCAATCAGACTTGCAGAGGCACCTTCCCTATTAAGGGAGCGGATATTCAAGGTGCATGCCCTCAAATCGTAGTCCTTAGTTCGTTTGCAAGGGTCGTCATCAGTATAGGAAGTTCTCATGCCAGGCTTTGCACATCTTTTCATTGGGGGGGATTTTTAAGTGGCGGGTCCCAAGCGCGGCGCATAACCAGCTATCCTCGGATGCTTCTCACGTTAGCTCACTCCCAAACGGGTGGTGGGGAGCTACCCAGAATACTTGTGATAATCCTGGAAGTTATGAGCTGCTTGAACTATATGTAACAACTCCCAAGTGAATGGCGATCAGTAACTTTCCCCACTTGCGTAGACTTCTACATATGGAACCATTCTCCATATGTAGTTTATGTGAATGATTTATATTGATAAATATATGTGAAATGCTCAGTTTTAAAGTCATCTCTAAATAATTTAATGTAGCACTTTTGAATTTTGTAAGGTAGGTTTTTATTATTTAACTTTTGTAGAAAATCGAATCTGAGTTGTTATTGTACGTAGATAAATTAATAGTTATTTCAAATGGACTACCCTCCCTTTAACTAAACTGTAGTCCCTAAGTCTTTCGCAACTATTTGTTCTTCATATTTATTTAATTTATTTCCAAGTCTGGTATTTCTTTTTACCATAACCCGATCGTTTTTTTAAATACACGTTCTGTTTTGTGCTTATTGTAAGTTCTTAGTTCCAATTCCGGCGCATGACTTATACGTTCTGATATTTCATTAATCGTATCGTTAGACGTTAGAGAGATATATTCTCTTTTTAGTCACTGAATGTATTGTTTTGTTATATTATAGTTGACAACATATAATAGTTGACAGCAAGATTAAATCCTTTGCGCCATCAATAAATCTTTCTAACTTCAAGCATCTAGCAATCTCTACTAAAGTACTGTGAAACCTCTCTACTTGACCGTTAGAACAGCTATGCATTAATGATTTCGGTGCCGAAATTGTTAGGCAGAAGATGTCTCACAATGTTTGAATTCGGCGATTTCTCGCTGTCCCAGTAAATAATTTTTGCTTTAGGACAGATATTTAGATAGGTTGGGGTTTGTGTTCACAATTGTTCTCGACGCTATGGTCTGAATGATCGCGAATTTGGAGTACTTGTCCACACATGTTAGAAATATTTTGAGTCGGTACAAAAAATATAGATATGAAGGACTTCTCCCAAATATAATGGAACGGGTGTCTCTGCTATTTTATGTCTTTGATGACGCCTATTGTACTTCAATTTTGAGCAAACCTTACAGTTTACCACAATCTCTTTTTTTCCATCTTTGGGAAAAAGTAGTATTTCAACATTTGCTTAGCACTTTCCTGTGCTGCGGGATGTGCGCGATTGTGCTCCGTAGTTATTATTTCAAGTTGGTTATTTGGGTCAAAAATGTCAGATACATACTTTTAAAATAAAAAAAAATAAATAAATAATTGGCGCGTACACTTCTGTTAGGTGTTTGGCCGAGCTCCTCCTCCTATTTGTGGTGTGCGTCTTGATGTTGTTCCACAAATGGAGGGACCTACAGTTTCAAGCCGACTCCGAACGGCAGATATTTTTATGAGGAGCTTTTTCATGACAGAAATACACTCGGAGGTTTGCCATTGCCTGCCGAGGGGCGACCGCTATTAGAAACATGTTTTTATTAATTGTGCTTTCACCGAGATTCGAATTAACGACCTCTCTGTGAATTCCGAATGGTAATCACGCACCAACCATTCGGCTACGGCGGCCGCCAGTGTATCTAAATTCAGAATTTTGAAACATCACCTAGTCCATGTTGAATTTATGCAGGATGGATAAATTATAATGCAATGAATGCGTTGACTACATTATCACAAAATTGTATAATGTGCCTTGTTTTATTTCCGAAAATGATAAAGGTTCGTTTGGATAGAACTTCAGCTTCCTCAATAATTATTTGACTTACAAACTTTCACAACAGGCTTTTACACTACCAGTATGGTATAAGTTAAGGACCTCTCGCTGTGAATAGTAGCTGAATCTGAATTCAAGTTTTCTTCCATATACTTACATATAATATATAGCTTCCCATTGTGTTCGTCTATGCTTTCCAACGTTTAATTCTTGCGTTTGGATTTCTGTCCGATACCGCAAACGTTAGTGGGTGATGATCGCTAAAAATATTTAAATGTCGTACGCCATACAGATTGTTGCGAAGGTTTTTCAGCGCCAACACAAGGCCAAGAGTTCCCTTTCAGTAGCAAAATTAAGTTTGTAGCAAGGCTCACATACTTATATTGTAAGTGCTTTATAAATTATTAGTGTATTTGTTTCTATATGGCAATACCTTCTACTTGTTAAGATTTAAATTAAAGTTTTTCTTATATGGCAATGCCATAAAATTGTAATAACTACTATATGTCTTTTTTGGACTTTTAAATTTGAATTGTATAACATATTTTATAACAGGATTGCCTTTGCCTATAAAAAGCTTGCGCGCTCTTGGAAAGGGAACATTTCGATTGGTAATCGGCGGTGGGCAGAACTAACTTGCTTGCCAATGACTACTTTTGTATTGTGCACACCGTTGGCTGGCCGTTACATGGGGGTTGTTGTTACTATATCTATACTTGCAGTCTGGACAGCGTTGGCTGGCTTTATTCCATAGACTTCAAAATATTACAATCAACTGATGGTAAGGACTTGAATTAGGAGCAGAAAAGATGGCTCGACAGTGTACTTCATAATCAAGCAGAAGGGTTTGGAAAAATCGACGAACCGATTCCATCCGCAAAGCACAAAATTGATACGAGTGACCATGAACTTATTTTTAGTCCACCTTATCGACTCTCTTTTGCGAAAACCCGTGAGTTAAGATGTGAAATTCAAAATATGATTGAAAGCGGCATTATCGAAGAATGTGAGCCCCCATGGGCATCTCCAGTAATCATGGTACCTAAGAAGGATGGTGGAATACGTGTTTTTGGGTTGATTATCGGAAGATAAATGCCGTAAATATACCAGACAGGTGCCCGTTGCCTCGCATAGATGATATTTTGCACGCTGCAAAGAGCTCAAAGTTTATGACAATCTTATATCTCCAAAGCGGATACTATCAAATCAAGGTGCGAAAGCAAGATCGTAATAAAACATGTCTCATTACACCGTTTGCCACATTTTGCTTCAAACGAATGTCATTTGGGCTGCGGAAAGCCTGCAACGTTTCAATGCCTTATTGACCGCTTTAAAGCAGTAGTTCCAAAAGTGAAACTCTTAGCTGATATAGATGACCTTATTGCTTGCTCCCCATCTTTTATGCAACACATCGAGGATCTCCATAGCGTTTAAGGCAATCTATGCGAATTCAAGCTCCGTATCAACAATATTAAAAGTAGATTTTGCTGGGAAAACATGAGATATCTTGGTCATATCGTACAATGAGATGGTATATATGTGGAACGAATGCAATGAGTCAGCGAAAAGAGCCTAGAAATAGGAAAGAACTTATACCCTTTATTTAAACATATTTCTGGTACAGAGGATTTATTAAATAATACGCAGAAATAGCTAAGTCACTACCTGATTGAACAAAAAAGAGTGCTATATGGTGTTGGTCAGAAAAGCAAAAATCCTCATTTAATGTTCTGAAAGCTATGTTCGCATCAGCGGCGATCTTAAACCAGGCTCAAGACAACATACCATTTGTAGTTAAAACAGATGCCAATGCATGTGCGTTAGGTGCAGCTTTACTACAGGGGGAGGGGAAAGATGAGCATATCATCGAATACGCTAGCCGACTTTTAACGAACGAAATTATTACACCACTGAGAGAAAAATATTAGCTATTTTATGGGCTTGTTCCAATTTCCGAGGATGTATCAAGGGAGCTGAAATTATACTAATGATTGACCATCAGCCATTGAAATGGTTGCTTACGATGAAGTCGCCAACAGGACACCCCGCAAGATGTACGTTGCAAATACAGCAATATATCTTCCAAGTGGAGTATACACCCGGCAATTTTTTAGCTGACATGTATCTCATCCGCCATACAATGCAGATAATCACACTAATTCGCGAACCTGTATTTGTACTTTTCATGTCGACGTACCTAGAAGAAGTGTGACAGAAATACGTGAGGAGCAACTCAAGCAACACAGAAGAAGCACAGCTTGTGGTTCCTACACATGAACGCAAACTGATCCTGAAGAAGTACCACGACGAAGATTCAGCTGGCCACTACGGTGTAGCACGCCCCATATCTCGTACTGCTAGTCGATACTATTGGCCAGGTATACGCACAAAAGTCAGTAAGCATATAAGAAGCTGTATTGAATGCCGACGATATTCGATTTCGTTTTTAAAAAATTTCGATTTTTCAACTGATGCTCACATGTTAGCACCATGGAAACTATTCAATACCAAGTCTATGTCTTTGATATGTTGTTCTTTTGTCTGTGAATAAATTATAACGTCATTTACGTAAACATAACAGCTTTTTCCTATTTTTTTCCTAAGGATGTCGCCTATAGCTCTTTGAAAAATGCTGGGAGTGCTTTTTAATCCGAATGGTACCCTACAAAATTCATACTTTCCATTATTTACGGAAAAAGCATTTTTCTCTCTATCTCGTTCTGTGAGCTCAATCTTACGAAAACCTGACTTCAAATCGAGAGTAGTAAAGTATTTTGCGGGTCTCATGTTTGATAAAATGGACATAACATTTGATATCGGGTATTATATCGTGAATGGTACTTTTGTTCAATTTACAAAAACATACTACTAGACGTTTTTTTGTATTTCCTAACTCATCAACACCGATTTTGTCCACGACCCAAAAGGGGTTATTGTATGGAGACCTGGATGCTGTAGTAAAGCCATTCCGTTCAGTTCTTTTATTTCGTTATTAACAAAATCTACTACCCCCATTGGTTACGGATATATCTTAGAATAAATCGGTTCTTCGTAGCTACCGCACATGTTTCATATGCCAGAGATTCCGTTGATAAGCCAAACAAATTATTTTACATTTCTCCCTTACTTTGGTTTCGCCATGAATTGACTTAACTCCGAATTAGTTAAGTATACAACGCCTTTTAACTCAGTAAATGGCTTAATATAGTTTTTTGAAGCTCCTGCATCTATTACTAACATTTTTATCTCCCTGCCCACAGTTCCTATTGATCTTCTTGCACAAGGAAGCTGGGTACTTCCCCTAAAAAATTAAGTTCTTCTTCAATATCTTCGACTTCATGTTCTACAATATTATCATAAAAATTGGTTTTTACTGTAACCTCAATTGTATCAGAAATCTGGTAGAGTCTCTGAACTTTTGGCCCAGTGTTCCTATCTGATATGGGCGGTCGCATGACTTTTTGACCTTGGTTCTACCATTTAATCGATATCACAGATGATTGAAGCTTTGCAAATTGCGTGGCTTATTTTGTTGTAAAAAATTACTCATGGCATTTTCCTGTTCAAACTTTCCTGAGCGGCGGAAGCGAGATGTCCATTGCTTCAGCACGTTCTTCTCTAGATACTATTATTGAGTTTTTCTTGCCTTTTTTGAAAGTGTGGATTTTTGTGACCACTAAATGTTTCCATTTGGTTGTTTTTGCTTTCATATACTCTTCTACCTGAAAACGGACCACGGCCCCTTTCGTCAAAATGCTGTAAAAATATATCATTCCCTCTACCTCTGGGACAATTGCCAAAGCAGAAGGCAAATCTGTTGGACGAATAGAAAAGAGAATGTTGCAAATGGGCTTTCTAAGGCCAGAAACAAAAACACGAAGTCTATCCAGCCTATATTTCTCATTTATTGAGTTAGCTATAACGCCTTCATAAGGCATGGTAGTTTTATTGGTAAGTAATGTGAGCTTTCTTTCGACGTCAGCGTAGAATTTCAAAACTGTCAGACTTCCCTGTCTCAAGGTACTTAGTTCTTGTTCGATTAAATAAATTTGGGCGCTTGTCTGCGTAAGTGAAATCTAATCTTGCTATAATGACCCTGAAGTTCAAAACAGGGTTGAAGGAAGCCAAACCTGTATCTGCAGGGCCTCTAGCTTCATTTCTGTCGATTGCCACTGCTGGAAATTGCTTAGCGCTTCCATCATACTGCTCATACAATTTATAGATCGTATGCGCGGCTTGCCTCCGTGAGAAGGAACTCTCTTGCCTACCTTCAAATTCAGGCAAGGATTTAACGAAGTCCGCAGATTCATTACAAAGCACATGATCTACAATCCTAACCTTTTCTACGCAGCCGTATCAATAGCAGTCAATTCCTTAGTATTCATTTTCGGTTGAACTTTTTCCTTCAAAACTAAACACTTTAATATGTAGGCTTATTAATTCAGAGTCACTAACCAAACTAATTATATCACGAAGAAAAATCTCCTGTTTAATAATTTGCCTTTTTCTTCGGGTAATAATTTAAGTATATTTTTTAAATCAGACTATGAAATGCATGGAATTCCAAAGATGACCATAAGATTTGTAGGAATTAAAACAAATAGGTACAGAGCCAAACAATTGCATAATTGATTTTCTTTAAACACGTGGTTTGATTATGTTCTGTATATGCGTTAATTTTGCTAAAGGTCAGCCAAGGTCCTTTATATGCCTAAGGTAGGTCGTCCAAAATTTTTACGGTAATATTCAATGATTTTTACAGCAACAGGATTTCTGCATTTGCGTCGCTTCATACAACACTGACCAATGTAAACCAAAGCGAAAAACGTGGTTCTTTTTTTTATCTTCCGATGAAGTGACGCTTGGAGTGTTTGAGAGAAAGATTCTGGGCAAGATTTTTGGCGATGGAACGGTGAACTGCATAAACTTTACGACGACATAGACATAGTGCAGCAAATAAAGATCCAGCGGGCACGTTGGCTGGGTCATGTCGTTCGAATGGATACAAACGCTCCGGCTCTGAAAGTATTCGATGCGGTACCACCTGGTGGTAGGAAAGGAAGAGGAAGGCGTCCTCTG
Organism: Anastrepha fraterculus; assembly: GCA_037575425.1. Taxonomy (NCBI): domain Eukaryota; kingdom Metazoa; phylum Arthropoda; class Insecta; order Diptera; family Tephritidae; genus Anastrepha; species Anastrepha fraterculus. The sequence continues at coordinate 18,212 of JAYXIM010028730.1, forward strand.
CGTTGATCAGGTGAAGAAGGACTTGGCTTTATTTGGTGTGTCCAACTGGCGGCGTTTAGCACGAGAAACAAATACCTGGCACGATTTGTTAAACTCAGCTAAAATCACGTAAGCGGTTATCCCGCCAATTAAGAAGAAAAAGAATCAAAAGAATTCACAATAATATTGTAAGCTTAGCAACCGTAGTGATCTCCATTTAGAACTCCCATTAAACAATTCTAATCGGATGAAGGTGAACTTCACACTTAATTGATCTTTGCTTTCAATTGTTCTGTGCGATCTCACAGCAGTCGATTCTCACTTGCATAGCAACTGCGAGCGACATGTATGATGTCCGCTGTTAACTGCACTCGCTCTCGCAGCAGGCGGCTCATACTTGCATAGTAACTGCAAGCAATCCGTATGATCTTTGGTGTTCACTGCATGGGATGTTCACTGCCATGGGATGCTGTAGAGTCGTATGTGTATGATTCTCGCTAGTTGGACAGCAGAGAGCATGTTCGTTAACGTAGGTTGCAGGCTGTTATTTCTGCTTAACTTACATACAACACCCGACACTTTGTGGATCCCCCAATCATCGTCGCGATGCGGACAAAAGTTTTTTAATTCAATGATTGGCTAACTGTAGCATTAAGCATGGTGTCGCGGGTCTGTTCCACATATAGAGCGGGGGCTGTATGGAGTTGAGTGTGCAAAATGTGAGGACCGCATTCTGTAAATAGTTTTAAACTCAGAAAAGCTTGCAGATTATGATTCTGGATGTTGCCGGGAGATTTGATGGTCCATTTTTTTTACCCCACCCCCTTAGTATTCAAGTAAATGGTAGTATTGGAATAAGATGGGACCTAGTGATCCCGAAGGGAATTTTCGCGCTAAGCACGAATCCGAGTTCAAAAATTTTCCATCACGTCAGGTTTTCGAGAGAAAGGGGTTGAAACCCCTAAAAATAGCGTATTTGGCCATTTTTCAAAAATTGTGGAGCAAAACCCTAACGTGCTACGATCTTCGTTATTGTCAGTAATTGAAGGTTGAACTTTGCTCTTTGAAATAAGCCCAAACCCAAATTGTTCGCATGCACCCTTAGAGTAGGGGGTGTACTTATGTCTACGGGGGTAGAGAAAAAAATGAACATAGGAACTTATCTACACCCAAGATAAGATATAATGAAAAGTGCAGTGTTCCTAAGGTATTTAGTGTCGCTGATTACAAATCTGAAGTCAAACATTCCATTTAAAAAGAAATAAAAAAAATCAAATTCAAATTTTCAAATCTAACACATCGTCTGACACACGACCGAAATTTTTAACATTTTCGTCCGTCATTTTGAATTTTGGGAATCTGACTACAGGTTTGTAATCAGCGACACTAAATACCTTAGGAACACTGCACTTTTCATTATATCTTATCTTGGGTGTAGATAAGTTCCTATGTTCATTTTTTTCTCTACCCCCGTAGACATAAGTACACCCCTACTCTAAGGGTGCATGCGAACAATTTGGGTTTGGGCTTATTTCAAAGAGCAAAGTTCAACCTTCAATTACTGACAATAACGAAGATCGTAGCACGTTAGGGTTTTGCTTCACAATTTTTGAAAAATGGCCAAATACGCTATTTTTAGGGGTTTCAACCCCTTTTTCTCGAAAACCTGACGTGATGGAAAATTTTTGAACTCGGATTCGTGCTTAGCGCGAAAATTCCCTTCGGGATCACTAGGTCCCATCTTATTCCAATACTACCATTTACTTGAATACTAAGGGGGTGGGGTAAAAAAAAAATGGACCATCAAATCTCCCGGCAACATCCAGAATCATAATCTGCAAGCTTTTCTGAGTTCAAAACTATTTATAGAATGCGGTCCTCACATTTTGCATACTCAATGTCCTTTAGCGCCTGCACTAATACGAGTAGCACTGCTGTCGTTTTATTAAAAAGCTTTACAACTAATACTGTGTTTTGTATCCTCTCCTGTTCGAGAGCAGACTTTGGCACATCTAATTTCCGTGGAGGATTGCACCAAAGATGATAGATTCCTAGGTTTGGTCATCCGAAGTAAGCTTGGGAGAGTAACTTCGGTTGCCAAGTCATCAGGGAGAGAGCTAACGGTCTCATTTTGGCCACACCTTTGCATTTTGTACATCGTGCAACATGATGCGGTTTCTCACAGTTACTAACCTTAAAATCTCTCAAATATGTGAAATTTAGCCTACACATATTTTACATCACTGTGATTCGGAGCGGAGGCCAAGTCATATGACAATCACAAAGCTTGAAAAATTTTTGCTTCTGATAATAAAGGGTCCGCCATATGACTTTATGGAATTAAAAATGCTATATAAAAGAAACTACTCAATATTTTTCCAAACTGTTTTTTTTATTATGAAGTACAATCCTTCCGGCTAATGATGGAACACAACTTCATTCATTGAACTATGTACGGCGTCATACCAAGGTCTTTACGCAAAATTCGTCTCAATGATGTCTCCGAAATGTCCAATTGTTGAGAACGACGGTGAACTGATGTTCCTGGTGATTCATGAACACTCTCGGCCACAGCAGCAATATTTTCGGGTGTACGCACGGTTTTTGGTCGGGTCACGCGTTGGTTTGTCAATAAGCAACCCAGTTTCTCTTACTTTTTTCGCAAAGTAACGCACATACGCTTCATTCGGTGCTTTTCTTCTTCCCATTGCCGTACGTAATTTTCGAACACATTCTGCAACATTACCATGATTTTCAAAGTAATATCGCAATATTTCTCACCGTTCTTTGAGCGTATACACAACCATTTTCGTTTAGCGGAAGAATAAAACTAATTTTCTGTCAAATCAGATGACAGCTAAGTGTTACCATTCTTCAAATAATACCTAGTTCAAATCCGTAACGATAGATGGCGGGCCCTATAGAATACACGAGCATCGTTGTTTAAGCGTTTTACACAAATTTATCAGTCCCGATATCAAAAGGATATGTAATGGCGGCTAACTAATTATATCTTAATCAATTCAAGTTTTCAGAAAAAACTTTTGTTTAAGTTGAACAAAAATAGCAATCGACTGTTGATTCGTTGGTTCAGTCCAATATATTGGGGTACCAAAAAGCATTTTTTTTAATTTTCCTAAGACCAAAAAATCAACACACTTATTTTGATTTCCCACGACTTATTTTTATTTCTTATATCCTGGTCAAAATAAGCTGAATAACATTGTTTGAATAAGTTCTATTTAAAGTGCCTTTTTTCGATTTCCCAATACAGCAATATTTTCGGACTACCCGTATTTTAAAAATCGAACGTACGTAAAAAAATTTAAAAATCGAATGTCTCCACTTCCAGATGTAATATCGAAATATAATATAAAAATATATTAATCAACGTCATTATGAAACAATATCAACCACCTCAGAAAAAAGTTTAGTGTTGAGTAGCGTTATTTCTTAATATCTCAAGACGGTTGTTATATAAAAGGAGCCCATAAGAAAAGTAAAAATATCAGATCTTTTCAAAATGGATGCAAATAAACTCGCATTGCAATTGATAATAAAATAAGCCATGAGCCACTGATTTCTTATCCGTTATTGGCATCGTTAAACCAATCAGAGTCGGAAATTCCCCTAGCTGTATTTGATTTCACAATTTCGTGAAAAATACCAAGCTTCAGTCATTCACAAAATTCCTTACCCAATCAATCACGACTTGCCCATCGAGGCAAGCATCGATTCTCAGTCAGTATTACTGTCAGCTTATTTGAAAGCGGAAAAAATAATCGGAAATATTTAATACAACGTGCAAAACGTACAAAACGAAATAAACAAAAAACAATAATTATATGAAATAATAATTTAGATTTATTTTATGTTCTCTTCTTCACGACCAAAAACCAAAAAAAATTGAAACCATTTCGTTTCAATAAAACTTAAAAAGATATCAACTTTAAAAATTTTGTTTCCTTGATATAAAACAGAAATATCAAAAATAATTTCGTCTCGTTTATTTAAGAAAATATGGTATGCGCAGTTATATGATATACTAGCAACCCGCCCAGCTTCGCACGGGTATAAAATATATACCCTATGTCACTCACTGAAAAAATTATTAAAATTGATCCAGTAGTTGTGGCTTATTCATTACTGCCCGTGGTCCGCACGCGTTAAATTTGGAGTAAAACAATTCCCCTTTTTTTATAGCATGAAGATTTCCTGCTATCTTTGGGATATCTAAATTCATACCCTACATTTTTGCATATTAACTTTTTGCATTTTTACATATGTGTTTATTTTATTTTTACAACAATTACTATATTACAGAATGTCTTTATATACAACGTTCATAGCCTTCTTGTCATTAGACAATACAAACATGTTTTCTCTAGAGGTTACTCTTGAAAGAGCGACATACAGTTGGCCATGTGAAAAACAGTCAACACTCAAATCTAAGCCTGCAACGTTGAAGGTTTGACCCTGAGATTTATTAATGGTAATTGCAAAAGATGTCTTTACCGGAAATTGGAAGCGTTTAAATTGGAATGGTAGATCCGATGGTATCAGAGGGATTCGGGGAATCAATACATCTTCTCCGGTACCACATCCTGTGAGTATTGTGCACTCTATCATGAAAAATTTCAGTGATTTTACCAGCAAACGCGTGCCATTGCAAAGTTTAGGTGGACTTAGGTTTCTTAATAAAATAACAGGACAACCTATTTTCAGCTCCATTTTGTGAGGAGGGAGTCCAGACGGGTTCAAAGAATTTAGAAATTCTGTAGGAAATTGAACAGCTTCTTCCAAGTCGAGAACAGTATCGACCGAGTAGTATATTTTCGTCGGCGCATCAATCTTTGAAATAATCAAGTTATTTACTTTATCTACTTGTTCGTTAGTTGGCGACAGAATAGCTCTTTCTTTAAACCAAGATATTGTCTTATAACTTATGTTATCAATGTCAGGATAGACATTGTTGACTAACTCTTGGATGTTGTCTATCAAAACACAAAGGTTTTCTAGGTTAATCCTTCCCTCACTTTGTATTAATTCTCCATTGCCAACTTTTAGTAGCATCTCTGGAAATAGCCTGTTCTCACGTGAAGATGACGAAACCCTCATATTAGTTTTAAGATCTAATTTATTGACATGCGACTAAAGGTGGGATCTTTTTAGCGAAGCATTTATTTCGTCAGCACGTGTTCCTCGAGTCACAACTGGTAGGATTTGACGGAAATCTCCTGAGAACAGAATTGTACATCCACCCATAGGTGAATTTTTGTTACGCAAATCGCGCATTGTCCTATCCAGTGCTTCCACAGACGTCTTGTTTGACATGGTAGCTTCGTCCCAGACTATTAATGAGCAGTCACGCATCAATTTTCCTGTATTGCTCTGGCTAGAAACACTACAGACGCTGTTATCATCATCGGTTGCGATTTTCAGCGGGAGCTTGAATGTAGAGTGTGCGGTTCGGCCTCCTTTCAAAAGAGTAGCGGCAATGCCGGATGACGCAACAGCTAAAGCAATTTTTCAGGTAGATCTCACTTTTTTTAAAAGCAGATTGATTAAAAATGTTTTTCCTGTGCCTCCTGGGGCATCAAGGAAAAACAATTTCCCTTCATTGTTATCAATTGTTGATAGTAATGCAGTGAATACTTTTTTCTGATCGATGTTTAATCGTGGCTCATCTTGAGCTATATTTTGTAAGAGTCTCGTTTGATCGTATGATGTTTCTCTTGTGTACTCGGCACTATTAGTTAAATCAGAGTTAGTAGTATTAGCTGGCATCGGCAGCCCAAAATCCTTGGTCGTTTTACCCGAAAGTAATTGCACTATTTTGTTTAATTCAAATAATGCTTCGTCAAATATGTTTTGGTCATATTGTACATCAACAGAGTTTGACTCTTGCCTTCGCCGAATCAGAATATCACTGGCCATATTTTCTTGAAATTTATTCCATAGACTAACAGAATCAGTTACTTGACAAAACACTACTATGACGGCAAATAAATATCTTAATGATGTAGCTGAACTACAAACAGCTGCTTCTGATAATGTATTTTCCCAGTGAGAATCGTCTTCCAAGAACCCCATAGCTTTGCATGCTGCTTGATAAGTATTGTAAACAACACCTTGTAAAGTTCTTAGGTGAGCAAAGGATGTCGGGCCTTTTACAATATGAAGTAACATTCTCAGATAAAAGCATTCGCTGTTGTTGGGATGAATCACATAGACTCTGCCAAGAGCATCCGTTTTTTTACTCCGGGGAAACCATCAACCGCAGTACCTTTTTTTCGCCGTTGAAAAGCTTTAGAACTCTGGTTCCATGTATAGTAACTTAGAACTCTGTCATATGTCAGTGTTTTCGCGAAATCATCTTGAGCACATAACTTGAAGAATGCTGTCAATGTTGTATCCGGCGGGTTATTAATAACTTCTTGTATATTGTTCTCAGTAAAATATACCCTTTGTCCATTTTCTAAATGAACTGCAAGGTGGACAATTGTGGGAGACCGGTCGTGCACTTCGAATGATAAAATCCTCCACACAGCTTCAGAGCTGCAGATGTAACGTCCAGACTGATATATTTCCACTTCATTTGGTGATTGTATGCTGAAAGTGGCTTGATCACTGCCTTTATTAATGTACTTAGTAACATATTGGATTGACTTTATTGAATTGCACAACTCCACGTTGATGTGGGCATCAAAAATTTTCAAAAGGAGCGGATTATAGGGAACGATCCATCGGTTGTCAATATCAATGTTTCGGACGGTAGCAATTTGCCCACCCCCTTCTGGCGATCGTCGACGATATTTGGGGTATCCATCATCGCTAGTAATTGTTTGAGTTTGGAACAACTTCGGAAATTTTTTGGTGCATTTAGAATCTCGCATACATGGAGAATTCGGGTTTAAAGTCCCGCAAGGGCCGTGTACCATATGTTTCTTTACGATTTCGTATAGGATAGGATCTTCATCTTTATCCGGTAATTCAGCTGAAATAACCCTGTCAATTTGGTTTGGTCTAATTTTGTTCACTAACCACACCAGCAGGTGTACATGTGGCAAGCCACGCTTCTGCCATTCTATTGTGTACATATGACAGTGCGGCGGACCGAATATATGAGACTTGTTAATGAGGTGCAGAATTTTCTGTACTTTTAAATGGAAGACTCTGTTAACTATATCGTATCTGTCTTGTGGTGAATTGGTGTTAATATTTTCTCTGATTTCCGACCAATTTGGGTTACATGTTGCAGTTATAAATAAATCAGGTTTGCCGTACTTTCTGACGTAAGCCATGGCGTCTTGCGATTTTTCGTGTAAATATCGAGGTCCACCTGTGAATGATGAAGGTAGTATAACCAACTGCCCAATGCCGTTGTGGTGTTCATTCGCCTGTAAAGCATCCTGAAGATGAACGTAATTTTCGGCTCTCAATTTAGTTTGATTATTACGGATGTAGGCCAATCTCTCAGATTCAATTTTAGCATATTGATCTACCAAGTATTGGTTTGTTAACATTCCATATCTAAGCAAAGTGTTGAAATCATTACGTCTTGTCATTATACGGTAGCAATAGTAGTTCATACATGACACTGTTTTTCGCAGAGGTGTACCACCGATTGGGTCAACTTGAGAAATATTAATAGCATAACCATTTTCTCCACGACATAGCATCAAAGGATATTGTAAGCTGTCATAAGATCTGTGTAACTCTGAAATTTTTTGCAAATTATCATCACGACTATGCAATACAATATCTCTTTTGTCAAATTGCTGTCCGGCTATCACCACTGCTACTTCACTCGTGGAAGGCGCATTGTATCGTCCTCTGTGTTCTCCAACAGGAACTTTATTTGCATGGATTACGACATTAAAGTCAGGAGTATCTGCTGGAACACTCTCAATCGCAGTTTTGAAAGACTGTATGTAGCAATTATGAGAATGTAACATATCTTGGAGAGATCTAATCAAATCTCTATCAATTGGCCGTGCAACACTTGAACACCTCGTAGATGCTTGTGTATCTGGATCTGCAATAAAATATATTTGCAGGAATTTGTGATCATCGGGTCGAAGTGGTAGCAAGCTCCCAGCTAAGTGGTATACTTGCCCTTGAATTTTAAATGTAGGCATGAAGCCACGCTCAACGACTTGCTTACTCTTAAAAGAGGTCATTTGAAATGCGTTATTGTAATGGCGTATATAGCGCATGAAATGATTAGATTTCTGATGATCACCCGTAAGAAGAGAGTGAAGTGGTTCAGGTGGAGGGAGAATTTCTTCTAATTTGACTTTTCCTTGTAAACAACACATACCTTTCGATTCGTCCTTGAATTTCAATGCGAAGCAATGTTCACACACTACTGACATAGTACCTATTGATACTATTCGGTCGTCCTTGTAAGAAATCGAAGGATCATAATTCATGGCCGAATTTTCTTTACTCACCCATGAATTAGTAACTCGTGCTGATGATTCTCTGGCTCTCTTTATTCGATGTCTGTCCTTATCTCGGGTGCGGCGAAGCTCACGCTCTCTTGAAGATTCTCCCTCTCTCTGAGCTCTATATCTATCCCGAAGCTGACTGAGTCGAGCCTCACGCTCTGCTGACGATTCTCTGTCCCTCTGAACCGTATGCCTATCTCGATCCCGGCTGCAACGAACCTGACGCTCTACTGAAGATTCCTTCTCTCTCTCAGCTCTATATCTATCCCGCATCTGACTGCGGCGAGCCTCACGTTCCGTTGACGATTTTTCGTCTCTTGCTGAACGTAGTCTTCTGGCATCCACTGTACTACGACCTATGTTCGAACGACGACGTCTTCCAGCCATGACTTTATAATTTTTGTGAAAATTTACTCAGTTCTATATGTATGATTACCTATCCACAAATTGTCATATTATTAGTATGTGCCGCAGTTAAAAATATGTAAATACTTACCATTTAGAAACAAAAGATAATTACTGATGTAATATCTTGAAAAATATTTTTTTCAATTATATGCTGTAAAGAGTCATATACATAGATCTATATTAAAACAACAATGTATTTAAGGTATTTAATTGGTTAAGGATTAATGATGTACCTATTTTCTGAAATCACTTCGAAAATAAGCTATTAGTTGTCGTAAAAAGTAAATGACAAAAAATGTTATTGTATGGAATCGATAGCAAACTAAACGCGCTCCGAATCAATAAAAACTATTCAAAAACTGTATTTTAACACGTTCCCTGTCCCAATACAAAAATGCAAAATTAACCGACACGTCCAACAGCGTTTTTTGAATAATTAGTTTTTTTGTGGTCATAGCTTTATATAATACTAATAATTAAAAAAAACGGATGTAGGGTATTTCTACCTGAAACACATATGGTCCATGAGCGTAGAGGGACATTTTTGCTTCTGCACGTTCATGAAACACATGTGGTTTATATACCCCCTGACGCACATATGGCTCAGGAACGTATCAGTGCTTATCAGGCGCACGTTTCCTGAACCATATGTGGCTCAGCGGACAGGGAACGTGTTAATTATGTGGGATTTACTAATATAGAACGTGAAAATAGCGTTTTATTTCGCTGTAAAACTAATAATTAAAAAAAACGGATGTAGGGTATTTCTACCTGAAACACATATGGTCCATGAGCGTAGAGGGACATTTTTGCTTCTGCACGTTCATGAAACACATGTGGTTTATATACCCCCTGACGCACATATGGCTCAGGAACGTATCAGTGCTTATCAGGCGCACGTTTCCTGAACCATACATATGTGGCTCAGCAGACAGGGAACGTGTTAATTATGTGGGAATTACTAATATAGAACGTGAAAATAGCGTTTTATTTCGCTGTAAAATTGTATGTGCATATAATTACATGGAATTCAGTACATACATAGATACATATGTACATACGTCCGAAATGAAATAATGCGAGCGATTCGTAAATACATACATACTTACGTCACCATACGATGTAATTCAACATTAATGAGGTGTGGTGAGATTATCGCTTAACGCCTGTTGCTTCATTCGGTTGACAGCGAACAAACACACAAACAGCTTTTTTTGGAAAAAGAGCTGCTTTTGTTTAAACAATTTTGGTTAAATAACAAATATATCAATTTTTTTTTTTGATGCAGAACGAAAGTAAATATTTCAAAGTTAAACTCTAAGAAAGTTTCATTTTAATTGGTTGATTCGTTTATGATTTATGGCCGTGAAAACAAAAAAATTATGTTTTTTTGCCACATTTTGACCGATTGCCACGCCCCCTTTATATATTTCTTCACATTATATAGATATAAACCTTCCTCTTCAATCAATCTATCTTTAAAAAAAAACCGCATCAATATCCGTTGCGTAGTTTTAAAGATTTAGGCGATTACGTGGACATAGGGACAGAAAAAGCGGCTTTGTTTTATACTATGTAGTGATATACCTATAGATGCTTTCCATTTCAATTCAACCGGGCTATTCGGGTCATGTTCTTCGATTTCGATGAAACTTAAATATGTTGCTCTCTGGTCAAAATAATGAGATACGTATTTTTTTGTTCGCCCGAAAAAAAATTTTTTCAAGAGTTATCGGCAATTTTGTTTTTCGGCTCAAAATCGATTTTTTTTAATTATATAAGAAAAAATTATTTTTAAATGCCCATAACTTAGTCAAAAATGAACCGATTTTAATAATTCTGGGTTCAAAATGATCGTAATTACTTACACGAGCGACTTCGTATAGAAACAATTGCAAAAAGGTAGTTGAAAATTTTTTATTTAGCAAAAAAGAAAAAAAATTGAAATTTTTTCGAAATTCAATATTTCAAAAAGTGTATTTTTTTTTTTTATAACTTTTTCCAAATCGAGAGGACACCTCAAACTTGAATTGAGCTGAATGTTCAGTAGCTAAAATGAGTTGTTTTTGAGTACTGAATTTTTGAGTAAAAGTCCTGTTTCGCACTTCTTGTTTTTTGCAAAATAAAACATTTTCAACTACTTTTTTGCAATTGTTTCTGCATGAAGTCGCTCGTGTAAGTAATGACGATCATTTTGAACCCAGAATTATTAAAATCGGTTCATATTTGACTAAGTTATGAACATTTAAAAAAAATTGTTTCTTATATAATTAAAACAAAATCGAGTTTGAGCCGAAAAACAAAATTGCCGATAACTCTTGAAAAAAGTTTCATCGAAATCGGAGAACATGACCCGAATAGCCCGGTTGAATTGAAATGGAAAGCATCTATGTATATATTTCGCACATTATATTCCGATTTAATTTTAGGGGTGTTTTTTTTGTTGGGAATCTTGTGTCGCTCTTTCACCCTGGAAAGCTGTTGCTACTTCTTTTGCTAATGAAACTTTTCTAAAGCATAGTTGGTTTGTTGGTTTAAGGGTGACCCCGCATCGAATTTGATGAGAGATTCGATTTTCAGGTCCGAGAGTACTGAAAGATTGTCAATTGTTCTAGAGCCTAGAAGAGCGAGTCGACTTCTGGCTAGACCGGGACAACTGCACTGCAAATGCCTGCTCGATACTTCCTCATCTTCGTCCTCGCAGTATCTGCACAGGTCGTTTTGAGGAACTCCGAGCCGACGTGCGGGAGTGCCCAAAAGGTAGTGACCGGTGATAAGAGATATTACATGCCTTAGTTCGTGTTTCGAAAGACTTATAAGGGTTTTTGTCTGTTTCAGATTGTTGGATGGCCAGATTTGTCTGGTCGTAACGCAAGTAGTTTCCACTCGCCACCTCCGATCAGCAATGCTGAGAAATTCTCGATCAATGATCATTTTACATGTTGAGAGCGGATTGTGGATTACTAACATTTCATTGCGCAGCTCCAGCTCTTGCGAGCTCATCAGCTTTGCAGTTACCTTCGAATCCACTGTGACCCTGTATCCATATAACTTGGGCAGGATTCTGAACACTTATTTCGTTCAGAGATAAGAGACAGGATCGAACCACATCTGAGTGGGTATAAGAGGAGCTAAGTGCCCGAACGGCCGCTTGACTGTCAGTGAGAAAGCGGATATCCTCTAGTGATATTCTTTTTTCTAAGATAGTTTTCGCAGCATACTAGATAGCGCATACTTCCGCTTGGAATACACTACAGTAGTCGGGTAATCTAAATGATAGATTGATGTGAGGGGAATTGGAAAAGTGGGATTTGGACTTTACCGTCTTGTTTTGAACCGTCTGTATATATATTCAGAGGGCCATCGATTTCGGTAAGATTTGTCTTCCATTCTTCCCTAGTTGGGAGTGAACAGGAGAATGGCAAGGGTGGTGATGGAAGACTTACATGATAGTTTATGTACTCTACACCGTTTTTCGAGTGCTGTCCACCAGACAACCACACCGTAGAAGCGTATCGGTTTGATGATCGAGATATATATCCAATAAATGATCCGAGGTGAAAACCCCCAGGTTTTGCCTATAGCTTTCTTACAAGTATAAAGAGCTATAAAAGCTTTTTTACATATGTTTTCAATGTTCAATTTCCAACTCAACTTCCTATCTAGAATAACTCCTAGATATTTAGCTGAATCTGATAGAAGTAATGATTCCCCTTTTAAAGTTATTGTTTGCAGTGGAGGAGATTGTTGTTTCCTATTGAATAGAACAAGATTTGTCTTTGCTGGATTCGCATTTAGTCCGCATACGGTGCACCATTTTGACAGAATATTGATTGAGCGTTGCATGAGCTCAGTGAGGGTATTCAAGTGTTTGGCTGACACGCAGAGAGCAATATCATCTGCATAGGCTACAACCTTGCAGCCTGCTTTTTTGAGATTTCGAAGCAAACTGTTTACAGCGAGATTCCAGTGAAGGGGTGAAAGTACTCCGCCTTGAGGAGTGCCTTTGACGGCGTACATTCTCTCGCGGGTTAACCCAAGCTCTGAAGTGATTATTCTATTTTGGAGCATTTGTTCGATCATCTTTCGGATAGTGTAATTAATACCCAATCTGTCAATTTCGGACAAAATAGCTTTGGGTTCAATATTATTAAAAGCACCTTCTATGTCCATAAATGCGACAAGAGAGTACTCCTTATTGTAAAGGGAAGTTTCCACTGTTTGCACCAGTGAATGAAGTGCCGTTTCAGTCGATTTCCCTTTAGTGTAGGCGTGTTGTGCCTCAGAGATCAACTTAGTATCAAGTTGGGTTTTGATTTGCTCATCTAAGACTTTTTCAAAAGTCTTTAAGCAAAAAGAGGTTAGGCTAATGGGCCTGAAATCGTTTGGTTTGCAGTGTGAAGCTTTCCCCCCCCCCCGTTTTTGGAATGAGTACTACCTTAGATGTCTTCCAAATTGTCGGAAACAAAATAAAATTTTTTAAAACTTAGTATTGCTGTAGAGATTCTATTAGAGCTGATTAGATTTGATCTATTCCCATAATTACTCTGAAGAGTGCTTGGAAGTGCAACTAAGTTGGCAACACAGCCTGGAAAGTGAGATTCTAGAAGTATTCTAAGAGTGTGGTCAGTTGAAGTAGTCCAAGTTCCATCTTGAGCCATGATAAAACTGGGAGAGACTGGGTTTGATGCAAGAATCTTGCGTTGTCTGCTTACTTCTGAAGTGTTCTCTAATTCTTGAGTGCATGATCGCCAGGATGTGTGTTTTGCACTTCTGACAGCTTTCTAAAAGTCTTCGAGACATTGTCGATATTCTTCCCATTCGTCTGTTATTTTAGATTGGTTTAAGAGTTTCCGAGAGGCAGCCGTAGCCGAATGGGTCGGCGGGCGACTACCATTCGCAATTCACAGAGAGAACGTCGGTTCGAATCTCGGTGAAACACCAAAATTAGGAAAAACATTTTTCTAATAGCGGTCGCCCCTCGGCAGGCAATGGTAAACCTCCGAGTGTATTTCTGCCATGAAAAAGCTCCTCATAAGAATGTCTGCCGTTCGGAGTCGGCTTAAAACTGTAGGTCTCTCCATTTGTGGAACAACATCAAGAATAGGAGGAGGAGCTCGGCCAAACACCCAAAAAGGGTGTACGCGCCAATTATATATATATAATTCGATTGCGAAGTTCTGAGATTTCTGGAGTCCACCAAAAAGGTTTACGCTTACCTCCTGTTTTTGTCAGGGGACAATATTGTCGTGCTGCGCTTTGACACGCCTTCGTTATCATGTTGACAGCATTTTCGATATCGTTTTTATTTGCCATTTCAAACTGCCTGATGTCAGGAAGTCTGTTGGCAAGATGTTCTTTATATTTGATCCAATTCATATGTTTTTTGTTAAGGTACTTCATGGGTTTCGCCGTTTCGGCTTTTTTCTAAAGCATACTTGTGCTTTCTTCACTCTCTCTCTACCTGCAATTAATAACTATTTTCGATAATCAACAAAATAAAATTTTTGTAACAATTAACAAAACGAAATTATTTTGTTGAGCACATTATAGATCTAAAAAACCAAAATCAAATTTGTTTTTGTTTATTGATAAAACTAACATTAAGGTTCCTGCCTGGGCCCTGCTCACAAGCCTCAATCAAGCTTCGTTTAAAAAAGATTATGCACTGTTACATCTTGACTATTTCATAACGAGCGCCCTTTCCTTTCCAAAACAAAGTTTCTAGTTTGGCAATTGATTTTCATAAAAAATGTCACCATATTGGTTCACACATCGTACTAAGATAATGAAATAGAAGGAAATTAGGACCTACAATTAGAAATTTTGAAAATTAAAGTACTTGTTTTCTCACAGAAAATTTAAAGTGAAAGCAATTGTCTTAATATCAGCCACTATGTTCGCCATCGCGATGGACTCACTCATTATTAACGCAAAATTTGATACAAACTCGTTGTTGCAAATTTAAATACATTTTTAAAACCGCGTGTAGAGGAAGATTTACTCAAAACGGCGTAATTTTTACAAAATTCAAGCAACAGTGATACAATTTTGATGGAAATGCTAATCACAGATGTAGCAATCTAGCAAAAAACTGTATTCAAATTAGTTGGCTTAGAGTGGCACCTGAGGTTGTTCCGCAATCTTTTTGATTAAAGTTATATATAAAAGGTTTTCACTCAATAGCATTTTATTATTATTAAAAATCACAGATATACTGCTCTTTATAGGCCGTTGGGAGGGCACATTATATAGTTTATTATGTGAAAATATGGGTTTGTTTGTCCAGAAGGACAATTTCACTGCACAACGAAAAGTTTAATCTTTTTCAATACCCTCAAGACGGTGGTGTAAGGAATTTGTCATATGTCAGGTTGACAGTCCAAATCGTTAATATTATTGGACGGAGCCATTAAGGATGTTTCTTCTTCCTTTTAACTTGACACACGTGCACACCGCTGCATTTGCTGTTGTTGCGGAAAGGGTTAGATGAGCAAATGGCGGTATTGTTATTGTTAGTGATGACGGCAACAAATATTGTTTCGTACAACTATAATTGCAAGTAATTTAAGTAAATTTTCAACCGCCGGTGCGCTGTCGTCACTAGAAACTCACCAAAAAAGCAACAGGAAAACGACAATCTGTCATCGCCACGCCTTTGTCACCTCCACCCACAGAAGCAGTGCCAGTAATTAACGATAAAAGAAGCTCTATTTCATAACTTATCGATACTAAGCACAGTGCATGACGAGCAGGGTGTGATAAAACACGGCCGCTTATATAGACACAAACAGGCGTACGCACATGTGGGGAGGGAGAGTGAATACACCTAAAAAGTAATGAATTTAAGGAATTATAGCTACAATAATTCTAAACGGAAAGATCAAACACATGACTTCATTTTATGAAACCCCTCCCTTACATATGTATATACATATGCATACAGAGTGTTGGAGCTTATTACTGTCTCTCGTAGTACATTTGTACGGGCACGTATCATTTTTGGGTACATATATTTATTAACAGTCCAAATGCCCAACCCTGCATTTTAGGCTCGCAAAGCTGCTAAAGAGCCACTGAGTGCCAGGAAAAGGGTAATCTGAATTTTTGGAAATCAGACGTTCGCCAAAAATTTCACGCAGCAGGTCCATAGTTTGCCTAGCAGTATGTGCAGTTCCTCCATCTTGGTTGCTCCATCCTCCACAAATTAGGATACTGCTCCGCCATTGGCCGTAAAAAGTTTTCAATAAATCTTCTGTAAAAAGCTCCTGAAATCGATTCCGTCGTTTCATCCTCATTTTCGATGAAATATGGCCCGATAATTCTAGTGGCCATAACACCGCACCAAACAGTACATTTAGATGGGTGCAACTGATGTTGGTGTGTTGCCCTTGGATTATCAGAGCCCCACAATCTACAGTTTTGTTTGTTGACATAACCATTTAAACGGAAATGCGCTTCATCCGACATCAAAACATTATTTAAAAAATCAATTTGTGTGGCTAATTATGTAAAACGAATAGCGTATTGTAGTCGTTGTTGGTGGTTGTACTGTAGGGTTGCATAATAAATTTTCAACATTTCAATTATAACCTCCTGTACTACATCTATATTTGTAAAATATCGATATTTACCGATAACATCGATTGTTCAAAACCTCGCTTTATTCCGATGTTTTTTTTAACATCGATGTGTTACTTCAGTGTTGAGGTCGATGTTTACTATTTTTAATCATTATGTTTTTTTTTAAATACAATTTATATTGGTTCACATTTCTTATTATTGTATGTAGTTAATCAATTATGAATTAATAAAGTGCTCGTGAAGATTCTATCTTAAGTTGATTTCTGAAAATATTTGTTCCTGTCACTTTCGTCCACATAAAGAGAAACCCTGGAATTCATGGTTACATGGAAATTGTAAAAAATCAACGCTATTATGGAGCCCCTATTAATTTACTCTTTATTATATAAAAATTGCATATACCCATTTCTTGTGAAACTCTGACTATTACGAAGATTTTTTTTTTTTCAAATTTTCACGAGGTTAAAAGTCCTGGTTTATATATTTTTAAGTGTTCTTACAAAAAATTATCGAAAAAATTTTAGTATGAAAAACGTTGCAAATGATATATTGTAAAAATAACTGCATCATGTTGACTATAAGTAATATATATTTTCCACATGATCTCAAATTGTGCAATCAAATATTTTTATATGATCAACTGAAAATTAACAGAGTGCCCAGCTTGCTCACCTGAGGGTATATGCTGATACTGCATCTAGCGCCTTTCACGCGTATACGGTGTAAGGGTGCGACCAGAGTGAGCGCTGAAAGCCGAGCCGAGATTGTCAGTGCGATAAAGATTGTCAGTGCGATAAAACTGATTACATACAAGTCAATACAAATAAGCTTGTGTATAACACAGTGAGCGCCGACAAGAGCAGAGAGCAAAGCCGATGAGTGCGAGAAAACAGTTTCAAAGCGTTTTGCGCGCTTTTTTGCATTGTTGATGTTTACTTTTTAGAGTGCAGTTGTGTTTTTTAATGGTTTAGAAAAAAACAAAAATGGATATCGATCAAATAATAAGTGAAATTTTTTCCCGGCCTGCTTTGTGGGACCAAAAAAACAATTTGTATCACAATCGTGTTTGTGTGGAAAAACTGTGGACATCGGTTGCAGCAGAAATAAAAGTACCAAGTAAGTAATATTACATATTATTTGAGTTTATTGAGGCTTAGATAGTTACAAAAGTGATCTCTTATTAATCTACCATTCTTGATGCTAGTTTTATTGAATTCATTTTGCGGTTCTTTTGTGTTTTGCTTCTCAACTTCTTCTCTCAAGTTTTCATCCAAACCCTCTCGATCAATGATAATATTGTGCAGTAGGCAAATTGCCTTAATAATTACTTCGGCAAGGGAAGGATCGGTTTCTATCGGTTTCCATAAAACTCTAAATTTGGCATATATAAGTCCAAAAGCGCATTCAATGCACTTTCTAGCCCTTGAAAGGCGCGCATTAAAATACTCGTTGTCTTCAGTGCAGTCTTTTCTGCTATATGGCCGTAATAAACATTCCAAAAGGGGATAGGCTTCATCACCAAGAAAAACATATGGCAAAGTTTGGTTAGTATTTGGTAGACTTGTGCTTCGCGGTACCTGTAGTTCCCCAGTTTTTAAAAGTTTATAAATTTGAGAAGAACTGAAAGTACCACCATCACTTTGCTTTCCATACCCTCCAACTTCGATCGCAATAAATTTGCAGTTGGCATCGGAAATACCTTGTAACACAATGGAAAAAAATGTTTGTAATTATAAAACATTGAGCCAGAACTTGCTGGACACTTGATACGTATGTGCTTTCCATCAATAGCACCAATGCAATTTGGGAAGTTCCATAAATTCCAGTATTGCGCTGCAACTTCTTCCAAGTGTTTTTTAGTTGGCGGCGGCATATGGACAGCGTTTGAGTTGTTTCTTTTACAATTAGTCTAACAGTTGATTTGCCAAGTCTAAACGAAAAAGCCAGCGACGCAAACGATGCACCAGTAGCTAAATATCTAAATAAAGAGATTGTCTTTTGTTAAAATGTTTGTAATATGAAAAATTTGTTTTTTCAAAGGAAGATTTGAAGAAAAAATGGAAATATTTGCGCGACCAATTCCGGAGTGAACTGAAGAAGTTTCCAACACCAAAGTCTGGTGATGCTGGTGACACTGCCTCACAAATCACTTCAACTTGACCATACTTCCAGTCTCTCCTTTTTTTAAAGGATCAGATGAAATATAGAAATTTAAGTGAAAATTTAAAGCCAGGGAAAATTAAGAATAGTCAGGAGGAGGAGTATGAAAATGAAGACGTCCACAACACATCACAAGTTGAGGAAAGTGAGGAAATGTATGAAAGCTTTGAAACAAACCCTAAATCATGCCCAAAGAGGAAACGGACTGCGAACAGCAGCAGTGCCGAACTGTTAGAAATAGAAAAAAAAATTACTTTTGCTTGAAAAAAGAAATTCAGAAAAAAAAAACAGTCTTGGACGAAGATGAGGCCTTTTTCTTAACATTACTGCCGCATATTCGGAAATTGGAGCCGGAAAAAAAATTTTTATGCTGGATGGAAATGCAGAATACACTGTACAAATATGTGCATGGCAAAGCCAACAGTTTGCCAGAACTGCGCAACGAACGATCACGCTATGAAACAATTTCCTCTCCAATTAGCATCTCCTCTGAGAACGTGTACTCAATTGATTTGAGCACATCAGGACATTTTCAGTCCAGCACATTTGTGCCAATTGAAATCACAAATGAACCAACCACTTCATCATTTGCCTCCATACAAATTGGAAGTGAGCCATTATTGGACCAAATACAAACAGCAAAAAAGACGCCAATTTATTATACTGACTCGATACATAAATAATTTTTTATAAATACAAATTATTACATGAAATATAATTGAATTAAACAAAGTATTAAATAATTATTTTACTTCAGAGTCACTATCAATCTTTCGCAAGAAGTTACTGGCACCTTAATAAAATTTGTCCAGTTTTTGTTTAGTTTCACACCTATCTTGTCCAGAATGTAATCAAATGTTTCAATTTTCACATGAACTATTGTTGAAATTTAGCTTAAATCATTATATAAATGATGATATTCACCAAATTCATTCCTTTTTAGTGTAATTGGATGTTTTCCAAACTGTTTTGTGTTAATAATTGCATTAATCACACTAGGAGAAGCAAAATACTCTTCATCAGATGAATCCATTACCGTGTACAGCAATTTTATAAACACAAATGAACAACAAAATTAAATGACATAAGAGCAAAACACATGGAATAAACAGAATTTCAGCGCTGATTCTCGCATTCACTGTGTTATATAAAAATTTTCTTCTCGCATGAAAATAAGCGTCAATAAGCTCGGCTCGGCTCCGCTCGGCATCAGCGCTCACTCTGCTCGCACCCTAATACTTTAACGCGAGAATGTCGTGCTCCTGCATCGTGGGAAGCGCAGCGTCAGCGGATTAAGGATAGAATTTAATCTTAGTTTAAAGTTAACTCTGAATTTTCAAAATCACTTTTTTTTAAGTAAATGGTAAGACAAGCCGAAGCTCGAATTTTCGATTATTATTGACAGAGCTTGTGGTTGGCACCCAACCTTAATTTTTCGGTGCTTCCTCGGGGGAACTTTTCGTTCACGAATACGCTACATTTCTCTTTTACTGTTACACAAGTGCAAACAAACGCATCAAACGTAAGCATCACCGGCGCCCGTTGTGAGCCTGCAATAGCTGTCATATAGTGCCCAAGGTACACTCAGTTTGCATGTACATGATCGTAAACATGGGAATACAATAACTAACCGTTGGTCACGGCAGAAAATTCCAACGTTCACATGGGAACACGCTGGAAATTTCAAATATTGTTGTGAAGTCAGCACTAGTAGGATGCCTTCAATCTGATTGTTTGCAAACAAACGGGATAACGCAGCCCTTCCCCCAGCCAGCACGGAATTCATTCATAGGTGACCGCTGCGACTTTGTTGGATAGTTGGTTAAAGTGGTGATTCATCCAGCTCTTCCGCACCATTTTGTTGCCACATCCTCGTTACCAACTTGTTTAACGGTTATTTACAGCATGACTATAACCAGTCTGTGCGGTTTAAGAACATTACTAGATTGTTGACACCTAAGCAAGATAGTGTTCGAGACCCTTTAACAGTTTGCCCAAGGCTGACATATCCTCCTTTCAGGGCTGGGCATTCGCAGAGCAAATGAAAAATCGTTTAATTTTCCTCCAGCTGCTTACAACTGTGACAGTGTATGTTGTGAGGGATGTCCATTTTGGCTGCTTGTTCCCTGATAGACCAAAATCCGGTTATGACTGCCGTGAGTCTCCAGGCCTTCCGTCGTTTCTTGTACATAACCCAGTGATGTGAATAACGATTCACATACATTTTTTTTTTTCAATTTTAACTCTATGAGAAGAATACCATTTTAGAGCCATCTGTATAAACTGTAGTGTCGAAGTTGTTTAGTGAGAATCACTTACTCCATTCATCTTGAGATGGGAAGAGAGTGGCAAAATTTCTATTGAATGTCACCATCGGGACGATATTATCAGTCCTCTCCGAGGTGTACTGAGTTTTTTGTAATAATAAACTGGCATGACCATGTACTCATGGTTGATATATAGATCTAGAATAGAATAACGTGGGCCAGTGCGTTAGGGGACTCCCTAAGACATGATCTGATTGCACCGACCCTTATTGCACAGGCTTATCTTTGTATTCTAGCAAGTAATTTAATGTTGCATTTCTCCCTAGAGCTTTCCATCAAACTACCGATCCATACGATAAAATTGGTTGAAAACCCCGTCTTCTTCTTAGTATACGTTTACAGGCACATAAATCAATTTTTGCTTCCTTTACCCGTTCTTCAAGGTTTAATTTTCAATAATTAAATTAAAAAATTATAATAGCAATACTATTAAAAATAATGAAAAAATATTTAACCAAATTAAGAAAATTTTACAGTTTTACAAATCGAAATTTTATTAAAAAATATCCACTTTAAAATAATGAAAGAATAAACAATTTTTTAGTACAAATCCACGTTAAATCCACTTAAAATTTTTTTATTAATTGAAAGTAACAAAAAATGTTTTCTTTAATCGAAAAAAGTGAAACGTTGTGAAACAGAAATAATTTAAAGGAAAATTTTTTATTCAAATTAAAAGGAAATTACTGATAAATGAGAGCAAGTTGCGCGCGGAGAACGTTAATGTGTAGAGAAGTCTCAATGACAGGAATGCTTAGAGTTCGAGGGGTACTCATTTTGTGCATGTTATACACCATAGACATATTTTTTACCAAAAGTTAACAGCAGTACACTAAACTGATCAAATTTAACAGCAGTTGAGTAAAATTCATTTGTAATTAGGAAAGAAGAATGTTAACGCTAGTTACTGGTACTTTTTTAAACTTTTATATTTATTGCATTTCAGTACAATATTATATATTTGAATTTGTTCTTTTTACTTTTCATTTCATTGCAAATCTTTCTTTTTGAATAATTTCACATTTCGGTACTTATTGAATAAAAAAAAAAAACAATTAGAAAACAAGTATTCTAAAGTCAGAGCGTCTAAAATATACCGACTGTGTTAACTCTTTATTCCTTCAACCAAATCAAATGAATTCCTTCCAAATATGTTCCTATATAAGTACACATTGTTGTGTGCACTTTTTATCGATTGGAAAACCAGATACTAATTTAATATTTACCTACTGTAAAATAAATAATTCTTTCAGAATTTTCTATAGCATCGAAATGTCGGAAGTTTTTTATAAGCTACTTGTTGCTGTATTATGCATCTGACTGCGCGCACTTGTCGTCAGTTATTTCTTCAATCTCATTAATAAAATATACGTTATCATTGAAATAAATTGGTATATGAGCTGCTTGTTTTATGAATGAAAGTATTTTGCTCCTAGAAATATGTGCTCGAAACTTCTGAATGAATCTGCTTTAGTTGTGCTGCACAATAGCGCTCCCACGACTAAAAGAATCATGGACGCTACGGCCCATGTGCCTATGAATGTATTTTGCTGGATACATAAGCATGTGGAGGCATAAAGTGCTCTGTGTGTGCGGTTATATGTATACGAGGTGTGTTCAAAAAGTATCGCGAATTTTGTGTTTTTTCAAAAATTATTATTTATTCATTAATATCTATTTTGTCCCCTTCAAAGTAAACCCCATAAGATATTATGCACTTGTGCCAATGTTTTTTTCCAAACTTCGCAGCATTTCAAAAAATCATTTTTTTATCTTGTTCAGCTCCTCCTTCTATGCCGTCTTTATCTCGTCAATCGTAGCGTAGCGTTGTCCTTTCATAGGCCTCTTCAGTTTCGGAAACAAGAAAAAGTCACAGGGGGCCAGATCTTGGGAATACGGGGGCTGTGGCATCATAAGTGTGCTGTTTTTGGCCAAAAAGTCGTGCACAAGCAACGATGTGGAAGCAGGGGCGTTATCGTAATGCAAGAGCCAATTTTGGTTCTTCCACAAATCCGGGCGTTTCTGGCGGATTGCTTCGCGCAAATTGCGCATAACTTGCAAGTAATATTCCTTATTGACCGTTTTACCCTGTGGTAAGAACTCTTGGTGTTCAACGCCCCTGCAATCGAAGAAAACGGTAAGCAACACTTTTACATTAGACCGAACTTGGCGCGCTTTTTTCGGTCATGGTTCGTGCGGCCACTTCCATTGAGATGATTGAGCTTTGGTTGTCTCGTCATAACCATAAACTCACGATTCGTCACCAGTTATGACCCTCTAGAGCAAATTTGGGTCGTCGCGGACAGAGTCCAACATCTCATTAGCAATGTTCATGCGATGCTGCTTTTGGTCGATATTGAGGAGTTTTGGTACGAATTTTGCGGCGACCTGTCTCATGCCCAAATCATTGAAAAAAATCGAATGGCACTAGCCAATCGATATGTCTAGGTCCTCAGCAACTTCTCTAACGGTGATTCGACGATTGGCCAATACCATTTTCTTCACTTCATCAATTTTTTCGTCTGTCTGTCCGGCACGCTTTTCGTCGTACACATTTTCTCGGCCTTCTGAGAACATTTCGTGCCACCGATGGGATTGCTTTGGTCCAAAGTAGCTTCTCCATATGACACAGTCAGCATCCGCGCACTTAATTTCGTTTTTCACACAAAATTTGATACAGGTTCTTTGATCCATATTTTTAAATAGGTAAAAATCGAAGACGAGCCGAAACACGGGCAAGCAAAGCAGCTGCCAATAATTAACTGAACATTCAAAATGGCCGAACTCGTCGGCATGAGTGAGAGACTTAAGCACCAACATATCGCCACAAAAAAATCGAAATTCGAATACCGTAACCTGCAAAAATTCTAAATGCTCGATACTTATTAAACATACCTCGTATACATATGTATATACTAAAAAGCATGGTTTTGCTGGGAGTTCAGAATACAAATATGTACACATATGATATTGATGCCCTAGTGCATACGAAACATGAACTGAAAAGGCGATATTGCACTGAATTTTTTTGTTCGCCTTTTATACGTTGGTAAGCTTACACTAGTATGTAACACTATAAGAAGATTCAATTGAACTTTTGTACAAACATAACTAACATAATACATTGGGTATTTGAATAAGTTTCCGCCCTCGTAAAAGAGGTGTCGCTGCTGATACTATTTTTGTGTTCGCTCTAGTAATATACCGGTGATTTGTATATGTATATGTGAGGTCTCTAACGCAGTAGTTGACATTCGTTTGAAGCGCCCTTTTTTATCTGACGTCACAAATGTCTACGTTCGTTTCGAAAAAACAGCATTTGCGGGAAGTCATACTTCATTATTACCTTTTAAAGTGCAGCTGAAACGTGTCTTATATTGATCAATATTCACGGTAATCATGTTTCATCAAACACAATTTGTAAAGAGTGGTTTCGACCCATCCAAAGTGGCAATTTTGACAAGAGTGATAAAGATCGCGAAGGGGCACCGACAAATTCGAAGGTACTCAACTACAACAGTTATTGTATGAAGACGCGTGTCGAATCCTTCACGATTGTTGTTGACAGATCAACCGTCGGTAAACGTTTGCACGCGATAGGAATTGTCCAGAAAGCAGGTAACTGGGCGCCACATCAAGTGAAGGAATTGGATCGAGAGACTTTTGGTGATGTGTGAGATGCTTCTTGAACGGCAGAAAAGAAAAGGTTTTCTGCACCGCATCGTTATTGGCAATGAAAAATGGTTCTATTATGATAATCCTCAGCGTCGAAAATGTTGGAGCCTGCCAGGTGAACCAGGTCCATCGACAGCGAATAAAATATTCATGCCTCAAAGGTTATGTTGTCCATCTGGTAGGATCAGAAGGGTGTCATCTTTTATGAGCTCCTTAAACCATCTTAAACCATCACTGGCGATCGTTACCGTTTGAATCAAGCTCTCAAAGAAAAGCGACCGGAATGAGACGGCAGACATTAGAAACTGATTTTGCTGCATGAGAACGCCAGGCCATTGGGAATTGGGAAATCTTGCAGTTAGGTTTCCGCGCAACGCGGCACGGGTTGCCGTGATTCTAAATAGACGAAACTTTATTTTTAGATGTTTTGAGACCATTCAAACAAAATAAGAGGGTATGCGTTAAAAAAAAGCACTTTAATTTTTTTGGGACACTCTATCTAATATATAAAATTCTCGTGTCACGGTGTTCGAACTTGAACTCCTCCGAAACGGCTCGACCGATTTTTGTGATCCTTAGCGTGATTGTCGGCCAGGGTGGAGAATCGGCCAACATCTATTTTTCATCCCCCTAAATGTTAAGGGTAGTCCACCCCTAAATTTTATTTTCTATTTTTTTAGCAAAATTTTTTGTTTTTATTTTTTTATGACACAGCATACAAAAATACATATAACCCTAAATTTTCACCCCTCTACAATCAACCCTTATATTTTATTTGTTAATTATAAACTTAAATTTTTTGGCAAAATTTTTTATTTATTTTTTGATGACTTACAATAAAAATCTCACATTACTCTTAATTTTTCACCCCTCTACGATCAACCCCTATTTTTTATATGTTAATTCCTATCCAGATATTATAATTTCAAGTTCCTTTAATTATGATTTTTTTTTAAATTCAATTTGATCTTCCGCCCTCACCGTTCGACTACTCATCAACTATCAATCGATCAGTTATTCCCGCCAGGTGTCACCACTTATCCAGCAAACATTACGTAGTAGGGATGAGGACGAAGCCGGTCTCCTGTCTTACTCACTATACATTTTTCAGCCATGTTTTTTTAGTTTTATATGTGTATCAATCGTAGCAGTTACTGTTATACCTATTATTTGAATTTTCCTTTGCAATTCTCATATTAATTTCACTGTCATCGTAAAATTATCATTAATTTCCAGTGCAATAATTTAT
>JAYXIM010028731.1:0-12690 GCA_037575425.1 Anastrepha fraterculus
TCAAAAAAATGGACACCCCGCAAGCAAGGGATACCAGTTGATGCGTGCCCCGGTTTATTCAAATCAAATAGTTTGGGTCGTGTATATACCGTTAATCCAAGGCAGACTGAGTGCTTTTATCTGCGACTATTGTTGGTTAATGTCACCGGACCATTGTCATTTCAAGATATACGGAAGGTAGATGGACAAAAGTATCCTACGTATAAAGATGCGTGCCTTGCTCTAGGCTTGCTAGAAGACGACAATCATTGGGACAGCATGCTTACTGAAGCAGCATTAACACAAATTCGTCTACTATTTGCTATAGTACTGACTACATGTTTCCCAGCCCGAGCACAAATGTTGTGGGATAATCACAAAGATTCAATGACTGATGATATATTGTATCGACATCGTACAAGGTGCAACGATCTAACAATATCATTCAGTGAAGCCATGTACAATGAAGCATTGATTGCTATCGAGGATCTTTGCATTGCTATTGCGAATTTACCAATCAGTCATTTCGGTATGGGCTCACCGAATCGAAGTGCATCTGATTTACTCAACACAGATATGAATCGTGAACTACAGTACGATACTGTACAAATGGCAAGCATTGTTAGCCGCAATGTTCCACTACTTAATGATGAACAAAAAATTATCTACGACCGCGTCATGCTGGCAGTTTCGGCAGGACAAGGAGGATTCTTTTTTAGATGCACCAGGTGGGACTGGCAAAACATTTCTTATTTCGCTACTTCTTGCCGAGATACGATCAAAAAATGGCATCGCATTGGCCGTTGCATCTTCTGGCATTGCAGCAACTTTACTAGATGGAGGCAGAACAGCTCATTCAGCATTTAAGCTGCCGTTAAACATTCAAAATAATCCAGATGCAGTGTGCAACATAAAAAAACAATCGTCTATGGCCACAGTGCTGAAACAATGTAAAATTATTATCTGGGATGAATGCACTATGGCACACAAACATTCGCTTGAGGCATTGGATAGGACATTAAAGGATATAAGAAACAACGATAAACTATTTGGCGGCACTTTGTTACTCCTTTCAGGTGATTTCAGACAAACACTTCCCGTTATTCCGCGTTCAACCTACGCTGATGAAATCAACGCGTGCTTAAAATCATCGCGACTATGGCGTAATGTTGAAAAAATACAACTGACGGTGAACATGCGCGTTCAAATGCTTCAGGATCCATCCGCCGAAACTTTCTCTAAACAACTGTTAGATATTGGCGATGGGAAAGTTGCTGTACATGAAAATACTGGATGCATAAAATTACAGACTGACTTCTGCACAATCATCGACTCGCAAAATAGTCTCATCGATAACATATTTCCCGACGTACACACACAATATACAAATCATAAGTGGCTGGCAGAAAGAGCGATCTTGGCAGCTAAAAATGTGGACGTCAATGGGTTAAATTTAAAGATACAACAGCTGTTGCCTGGGGACTTGGTGTCATATAAATCTATCGATGCAGTTTGCGATACCAACGAGACTGTGAATTATCCAATTGAGTTCTTAAATTCATTGGATTTGCCAGGCATGCCACCACATCATTTACAATTGAAGGTTGGATCTCCGATTATTGTACTTCGAAACTTAAACCCACCACGGCTATGTAATGGCACACGATTAGTCATTAAAAAATTAATGAAAAACGTTATTGAAGCCACCATCTTGAATGGCAAGTTTCAAGGCGAAAATGTGTTGCTGCCACGAATTCCTATGATTCCTACAGATGTGCCAATTGAATTCAAACGCACTCAATTCCCAATTAGATTGGCATTCGCTATGACAATCAATAAGTCACAAGGACAAACATTGTCTGTATGTGGCTTAGATTTGGAAACACCGTGCTTCTTCCACGGACAACTATATGTGGGATGTTCTCGCGTGGGAAAACCATCCAGTTTGTTTGTGTTGGCTAAAGACGGACTAACCAAAAATATTGTACACTCTATTGCGCTAAGAGATTAATTTTTTTTTTTTTCAACTGCCATAATTGATAGTGAAAATATAAATATTTATTTTTGATGTTTGGATGGCTATCAAAGACTGTTGTTTCAAATATATTCGTTACTCTAATAAAGATTTATTTATTAACCTAAATAAAACGTACTTTTATTCTTTATAATGCATTCGATTATAAATACTTCCCCGCACACTTATAGTAGATAATTATTTTTATTTAACTATAAAAATGATTCCTAGAAATAACATACATGGCAAAACAACGTTTGCCGGGTCAGCTAGTATATATGTATATATATATTATATATCAATATACTAGAACACTTGTATGCACTATGCATGTTCGCCAAACATCAGTTTGAACTAAAGCTGAAGCAAACTGTATGTATTCGGTACTGAGTAACGGGCACACTCTCCAGTACCGATTAACGAAACGTTACACATGAATATATTACGTTACTCGCATTTTTTGTAGTATGAGTTCAATTCAGTGTAATAAGTTTATACGTGTATAAAAACGTTTGCTGATGTACGTTTGGGTGCGCATGCGCTCATTCGGTGAATTTAAAAAGACTCGTTACAAATACTGATGTTTGTTTGTTATTATAGCACCTAAATATATTAAAATTTGGAAGTTAATCGTCCGTAAAAGTTTTTCAGTGCTTCTGGTGCTTCAAGTTTTGTGTACGTAGACAAAGTTTGAAATTGGAATAACGTAAGAAAATATTGTTTACACTTATTATTGTTATAATTTTAGAGCATAATTTTACTGGTACAATGGATAAGAAAAGGAGTAAACTATGGGGTTTTTTCACGCAGACTAAAGACGATAAGGTAAAATGTGATCTTTGCTATTCGTTGTATTCCGTGAAAGGTGGCTCTACTACAAATTTGAAAAAGCATCTCATGAAGAAACACAGACCAACATATGAAACCATCATTCTGTGTTCCGAGTCGAATGCGTTAGCCCTGGAAGGTCCTATACCACCAACTTCAACAAGCGCAGAGTCTAATCCTGAAACTAATCTTGTGATTAAAACAAATGAAACCAATTCGAAGCAGACTAATTTAAATGCCTTTATTAAACGTCCAATAAGTGTAGTAAGAGAAAAAAAAATCATGATTTAATTTTTAAAATGATTGTTAAAGACATTCAGCCTTTTTCTGTAGTTGAAGACGCGGGTTTTAAAGATCTTATTAATTACTTAGAACCAAGTAATAAAATACCTTCAAGATATATATTAAGCAATACTTTGTTGGATTCTCACTACTCCGAAGTCCAAAAAAAATTAAAAGTAGAATTGGAGAATGCTAAATATGTATCGATTACCACCGATGGCTGGACTTCAAGAGCAACAACTTCTTACCAAGCTGTAGCAGTCCATACTAGGATGTTTTGAATGCCATGAGCGACATACGGCCGAATACATCAAAAATGAGTTGCATAAGTCGCTCTGCTATTGGGACATACAAAATAAAATATTTGTCTGCGTTACAAATAACGCAGCGAACATGAAGACTGCTATACGATTGACAAATTATGAGCATTTACCGTGTTTTGCTCATACTCTTAATTTAGTCGTGCGTGCAGGACTCCAGGAATGTGGACTCGGGGAGCTAATAAAATAAATAAAAGCTATTGTGGAACATTTCCACAAGAGTCCAATAGCTACCAAAAAACTAATTGCCATGCAGGAGCAACTGAGGCCTATTCAAAAACCATTAAAGCTTAAAATGGACGTAGTGACCAGATGGAACAGGACCCTAGATATGATTGAGAGGATTTATTCACTTCAAGAAACTTTAGAAGCGTCTCTCGGAATCTTACACAAGCCAGTAGAAAATCTTTCAGAAGGCGAATGGCAGACGCTGCCAGAAATAATAAAAATTCTGAAGCCATTCAAAGAACTCACTGAAGAAATGTCTTCAGAGAAAAAGGTGACTGTTTCAATGGTCCTGGCTTCGCCGGAAAGTATGACCAGAACTTTGGTCAGTTTAACTACGAATATAATAACAGATACAGGAAAGAAACTGGCAAATAAAATACTAACGGAATATTAAAGTACGTTTAAGAATTGTCACAGGCACCCGGAACTCTCGAGCTTGGCTGATGAATATTTATCAGTTATGGCTTCTGTGACGCTGTGGCGACGTCAGTGTCAGTTTCAAACTCTGTAGTTAGCAGCAGTATTATTACTATGAGGCAATATTTAGAGGAAAGAATTATATCTCGAAATGAGTGTCCTTTGAAATGGTGGCAAGCACGGGCAATTCTATACCCGGAGCTCTCGAACTTGGCTGATAAATATTTATCAGTTATGGCTTCTTCTGTACCATCTGAAAGGACTTTTTCGAAATCGGGCCAAATATTAAGCGAGAAGCGCAGCTCTATTCAGCCAAAGAGAATGGAATAGATTTTATTTTTAAATATGAACCAAAGATTCTTGCAATAATTTTATTTAATATATTAATAATTTAGTTTATCAAAAATATTTTTTGTTTTGTCTAAAATATGTTTTTATTTAATGTTTAATTTCAGTTCAGGAATGAAAGGTTTTTGTTGTTTAAATGTTATTGTCAATAAATAATTTTTGACACCTATTTGTTGTTTTTTAATCGTAATTTAGGAGGTTCTGCCAATTCTTCATTTGCAGTTCTACACTTTCTTGTGACGTCGCAACGTCACACTGTACGCGTACCATACCGATTCAACATATTCGATTCGTTGCGTTATGGATAAGGTATCAAAAGTAACGAGTAACGTAACGATACGAAAGTAACGAGTACTCATCGTTATAGTAATGAACATATACGGGTTTGCTTTTTTTCGTTACTTTTACACCTCTAGTTTGAACACAAAAAACTAGCAAAAATCTTCATCAAATTTGTGTTATGTTTTAAATTTACTTAAACTTGACAACATAAATTAAAAAAATTGCATTCTTCAAAGGAGCATAGAAATAACCTCATTGAAATGCTTTGCAAAATGCCGTCGGCCATTCGTCAATTTGATTTCCTACAGAAGCCAACAACTGGGCAGAGCCAATATAAATAAAAAATAAATAATTGGCGCGTACACTTCTGTTAGGTGTTTGGCCGAGCTCCTCCTCCTATGTATACCGATTGGTATACCATATTTCACAGCCACAGAAAACCCTTTGAAGGAACTTTCAAAGGACAAAATCAATTGAGAATCCCTAATTGAAAATTCCCGGTACTAATCGGTGGCAAAATATACACAAGCAAAGTAGCCAGGAGCTCCCAAACTCTCCCGCCTATGTTGAGCAACATAACCTTACGAGGTCTAGAACCAAACTAAGGTTACGCCCACAGGTTATGCTTGGATAACAATATTCGCTTCTATAAACTTGGACAGTTCAAATTTCAACTGGAGTAGAAGTCTTCGTCTTGTCGATCCCAATTATCGCGCACTTCATAATCTGAAAAAAACCCAAACATCCAGCTACCGCAACTATAACGAATCGCAGAACAGCTCGAGGTTGAATGAATTTGAATTTGAAGAGGTCGAGCCAAGGAGCACCAGGAGATTTGGTGGCTCCTAAAACACTCAGGCTAAAAAGCCCATTGTATTTAAAGCTCTGGAAAGGGGGTAGATAGTCAAGGAGGGAGGAAGAAAAGTATCAGAGAAAGAGATAGGAAAGAATATAGACAGAGATAGAGATAGTTAGTCCTGTGAGAATTTTCCAGATTCTTTGGCAAATCTGTAAATATCCTCCAGTTTTAGAGAACGAATATTACTCATTCCCATGACATCGGAACCCAATACTCGTAATATCCAATACTCGCTGATCCACGGTTGGCCAATTCGTCGGCAATTTCGTTTCCTTGAACACCGGAGTGTCCCGGAACCCATATAAGTACAAGCCTGTTTTGTCTTGCGACAGAATTAAGCTTCTTCTTACATTCTTGAACAATCTTTGAGGTTTGCTTCGCGTTCTCCAGAGCCTTCAATGCAGCCTGACTGTCACTGAGGACTCCAATCTGTTTCCCGCTCCATCTCCTCTCCATTATCCATTCGGCTACTTTTAGGATGGCAAAAACTTCTGTTTGGAAAACAGTTGCCATTCCCCCCATAGCATAGTGATACTTATTACTATCGTTTAAGTACCATCCGGCTCCAGACCCTATTTCAGTCTTGGACCCATCGGTAAAGAAAATATCCGTCAAACCTCCCTGCATGCATTCTGGATTGCTCCATTGCTCACGCAATGGAAATCTGACATCAAACTTCCTTCCGAATGAAACTGTGGGTATCAGGTCATCTTTAGGTGCCAAAAACAGTGGATACTGCTCCGACAGCAACTTAAAGATTTCTCTGTGTCCCGAAGTTCCATCTTCGTGCCAGAAACCATATTTATGGAGTATACACATTGCTTTTATTGCTTCCTGTTGTATCTTAAGATCCAGGGGGAGCAAATCAAGCATAGCATTTAGGGCATCACCAGAGGTTGTACTCATGATACCCGTGATGCATAAGCATACACTTCTTTGCAGCCTGTATAGTTCCCGTATTGTGGACTTAACCATGCACCGTCGCCACCAGAGGTTAGCGTCTCTCCTAAGAACTCTCTAAACACCGATGTTGATTTGAGGGACGCAGATATTTGAGAAGGGGTAGTTAACACAGTGGCTGGCTCGCTCACATAAACAAATATGCTCACACTGCGTTTAGCGCCTTACACTCGTATCCGGTGCAATACTGCAACATGATCCATCCCAGTACTGAAACGTGGGAACGTCGAGCTACTACGTCGTGGGAAGCGCAGCGTAAGCGCATTAAGGGTAGAGTTTAAGCTTAGTTTTAAGTTAATTCTGAAGTGTAAAGTATTTTCTTTTGAGGGAGCGCAAGTAAATGGTAAGAAAAATCTACACCACAATTTTTGTTTCTTATTAAAAGAGGCTATGATGGTTGGCTCCCGACTATGATTTTTTGGTGTTCATTCGAGGAAGCACCTTAGCTTGAATTATTATATCTTGTTAAGTTTTCATATGTGAGAGGCAATTTAAGGGAATTTTACTCTGTATATGCACCAATTTTTTCTAGTCTTAGTCTAAACTTTGTATTATTTAAATTGATTATATTGTAAGTGTGTGCTGCATGTTACTTTATGTTACAAATCGAGATATAATTATTTTTCATGGTGAAAAGAATCCAGCAGATCGTTAATCGAGTCTCAGCGAATTTGACAGAATCAGCTGAGGGCTGACGTAACTGGGGTCACGAAGTGGTTTGTTTAAAAAGAACTAAGATTGTGTAAGCGATGTTCGGAAAAAATCAACGCAATGCCACTTCGTTACCATCTGAACTAACTTAAGTGAAAGTCCACATTCCCATGTTGTCTGTCTAGCCAACTTCGTACAGAGGGAACCAAGCGAGATCCGAGGCCCGTTCGGTGAATTACTCCATTGACTCTGCCGTTTCTGCCAACAAATCGCCTACACTACTTGACGAGGATTCAGCCATAAAATGTATATTGGGCAAAGCCCAGATATTGCAAGCGTTGCTTCTTTTGATGTAGATTGGAACACACTACATACTATACTGTTGTTCCGCAAAGCAGTACAATGATCTCATTTTGCATGCAGATTAGATAGGTGCACAGTACAGAAGAACACTTCTTCCCACACTTGCATATAACAGCCCTCCTGAGTTCTCTCCTGGATCCTCAATACGTGGGTTACATGTCATCAAATATTAAAAATAATGCCCAGATATTCCGGGGCAGCTTTTGAGACGATTTCATATCCCTCGTTACCTCACGGTCCTTTCTGCTGCTAATCAACAGTTGCTATAACTCGAGGCCCACTTCTGCCAACCACGCCTGGATCTGTGAAATTACTACGTTTGCCACTTCTCTCACCTATTTTATATGCTTGTCTACGACTACAATAGCTACGTCGTCTTCAAAGAAAATAACTTTGTACGTTTAAGGATTTGCAATCGCAGATCCTTGTGGCACCTCTCTAGAGATTTTATATTCTTGGAGCCCTTTCTCCAAATTGTATACCACCCGTCAACCTTCCAAGTAGCTGCTTATAATTTTTCTCAAGTACGTTGAAATTCCAAACCACGCTGATCTTCTGCTATTTTTTCCAATTTGCCGTATTAAACGCGTTTTTAACGTTTAACGTAATCACCAAGCAGCACTCGTTTGTGCTCCTTTCAATCTAACTCCGCTTATCGCTTTCTTTGCCATCTACTTCCCCAGCATGACCGCATCCACTGTACACCGTCTCTTTCTAAAACCAAACAGTGCCT
The DNA here is from genome assembly GCA_037575425.1 of Anastrepha fraterculus. Classification (NCBI taxonomy): domain Eukaryota; kingdom Metazoa; phylum Arthropoda; class Insecta; order Diptera; family Tephritidae; genus Anastrepha; species Anastrepha fraterculus. The sequence goes on from JAYXIM010028731.1 coordinate 8,265, forward strand.
TTGAAAGATTACCTCCTGCATCAATTTCAGTTGTAAGTCTATTTACTATGTATTATGCCTTCTAGCAGTTTTACCGACGTTTTCATCATACATATAGGACGAAATGCAGTAAGGTCTCCTGGTGGCTTCCCTGTTTCAGGGTAAGAGGACTAGTCGTTGACGAAAACACCGTATTTAGAACATTCGGGCTTGTGCAGGGAAAATTAGGCTTATTATACTATGTCCCACCTTTTCAGCCCTTACGCATAGCTTTGTACGAATTATGTTGATCTGTGAACATTGTATTTTATATACGGTTCACTTATTAGTGGTATGTCTACATTCTTCTCAATTACCATCTGCTCCAGGAGCACTCCTGCCACCTTGCAATGGTTTAAATTCAGTAGCGGATATTTCATTGTGCACGTGATTTTCTTAACGCCTCCATATAATAAGGGCATTATTTGACACTAGATTTATGCTTCACCTGAAGTGAGTTCTTTTTAGAGCAGATAGCGCACCTCTCGCGTGGATCATATTCCCATTTTATATTTGGATTAAGCGTATGAAGTCGCTCGTGCAAGTAATCACGATCATTTTGAACCCAGAATCATTAAGATCGGTTCATTTTTGACTAAGTTATGAGCATTTAAAAAAAAGTTTTTCTTTTATAAAATAATTTAAAAAAATCGATTTTGAGCCGAAAAACAAAATTGCCGATAAATCTTGGAAATTTTTGACTAAGTCATGAGCATTTAAAAAAAAAACTTTCTTATATAATTAAAACAAATCGATTTTGAGCCGAAAAAAAAGGCCAATAAATCTTCAAAAAAATTTTTGAATTACATCGAAATCGAAGAATATATCCCGAATAGCCCGGTTGAATTGAAATGGAAAGCATCTGTATTAGAAATTTTTTTTTAATTGCTCATAACTTAGGCAAAAATCAACCGATTTTAATGATTCTGGGTTCAAAATGATCATGATTACTTACACGAGCGACTTCATGTAGAAGTGATTGCAAGAAAGTAGTTGAACTTTTTTTATTTTGCAAAGAACAAAAAGTGGGAAACAGGTTTTTTACTCAAAAATTCATTACTCAAAAACAACTCATTTTAGCTACTGAACATTCAGCTCAATTCAAGTTTGAGGTGTCCTCTTGATTTGGAAAAAGTTAAAAAAAAAATACACTTTTTGAAATATTGAATTTCGAAAAAAATTCGATTTTTTTTTTTTTTACAAAATAAAAAAATGTCAACTACTTTTTTGCAATTGTTTCTACATGAAGTCGCTCGTGCAAGTAATGACGATCATTTTGAACCCAGAATCATTAAAATCGGTTCATTTTTGACTAAGTTATAAACATTTAAAAAAAAAATTTTCTTATATAATTAAGAAAAATCGATTTTGAGCCGAAAACAAAATTGCCGATAAATCTTGAAACAATTTTTTTTCGGGCGAACAAAAAAATACGTGTCTCATTATTTTGACCAGATAGCAACATATTTGAGTTACATCGAAATCGAAGAACATGTCCCGAATAGCCCGGTTAAATTGAAATGGAAAGCATCCAATATGAATAGAATAATTTTAAAGATATGAAAAAGTGCACTTTGTACTAGAATTGTTCATTCGTAATTTCGAGGGCGCAGTATCGAAAGAGTATATGCCATTCAAATCGCCCGGTATAATATCCATTCCGTTCTTGAATCTTTTTGTAAGACACCGAACTTATAATATCTTAATCTTTCAGTACTGACATATTTCGAGTGTTCTCTGCTGAAGCTTCAGGGCAATAATTTTTAAGGCCAAATATCTGAAAAGTATGTACTATATTTCTTCACATTACTTAGCACTGGTAGTTTTCATTCATAATTCCATAAACAAAAGGAGATAAACTCGAACTAATTAAGGTAGAAAATAAGAAGCATACTGTCAGTACCATCATAGTCAAACATCTTCGGAAAGACTTCTGATTTATTTTCACTAAACTCGAAGATATTTAAGTTTATTCAAAACAAAGTTAATAGAATTTACAGAGTCCGATTTCAGAAAGATGCACGCGCATCAGCTATCTGTTAGTTGGCGCGGAAGCATTTTGCTAAGAGTAAACGCGAAAAAAGAAAATCGGTCATGGATTTCAAACGTAATAGTGTGATTGCATTATATTTGGCTGGAAAATCACAACCAGAGATTGTTCGGGAGCTCGAGCTCCTTAAAGTAATTAAAGTTTTTGTTTATTGCGTCCGTACTAGTTACAATGATACTGGTAGCATCGCGAAACGTCGTGGAGGTGGTCATCAAAAGACTGCACCGTCACGTGAAATGGTTCAAAAAGTGAAGAAGCGACTTGAGCGAACTCCCCGTAGAAGTGCTAAGTGGCGACAGAACTGAAAATATCTTACCGTAGAATCCGCTGCATGCTGAAAAATTATCTCAAAGTCAAGCTTTGCAAGTTCCGAAAGGCGCATGATGTCACACCAAAGCAGCAACAAGACAAACTTGAGAGAGCGAAGGAGTTGCTTCGCTTGGTCGAAAGCAGTCAATTTCCGAACATTCTGTTTTCGGACGAGAAAAATTTTCAAATTGAGCAAATCGTAAACTCCCAAAACGATAGGATGTATTTGACCGACCGTTCATACGAGAATTTGAGTCATCGACACCACCAGGAGACAGCACCCGCCACAGTCTTCAATCAACTCCACTCCAATCGTTTTCATCGAGCGTGGCGTCAAGGTAAATGTGAAATAAATGTTATCGACAAAAAGGACCCAGCACCGTCTCATAAAGCTCGAGTGAACCAAGAATGTGTTGGACATTGTACAATAGTGCAGTAGCTTCAGCTGTAAAGATGGAGCAGAAAGGGAAAGGTAGGCCTTATGAAATTCGTTCGCTTTTCTCGCTTACAACAGCGAATAGAAGCGTGTACTGCTTTGAAGTCGTCAGTGAAGACAAGCCTCCAGTTATCGTGTTTGTATCGAACCATGGTTTCGCGGAACATAGCGTTGTAGGCTGCGTTAGGAGTGCTAGGTTCAGGCAGAAGAGATAAGTGATTAATAAGGGACGATTTTGAAACCAGCCACGGAGTGTTATGAGATTTACGTTAGTGAGGAGTCAAATTGGAGCCAAGCATGAGCTTTGTGGGTGACGTAGGAAATGCTCGAAGCGCTCTTCGAATAGCAGTGTGATATGGCGCCGCAAGCATTTTTAGATTCTTTTTTGCATGATGACCATAATTGATTACAGAAAGGATAAGAGCTCTAACAACGTTGGCCAGTAAAGCTGGGCCAATGAACGAACGCTGGTAGGACAAGTATCTATTTGACAATGATGGAGCTCATTATCACTCTATCTTAAGGGACTGACAATAGTGTTTAAATGAGCACTTGCTGTCTGATACGATTCCAAGATACTTAAGAGTATGTGATCATGGAATATGTGTGTTGTTAAATGTGAGTATTGAGAAACTACATTTATGTTTTCTACAAACATGTAATAACTTGGATTTAGTACAGGAAATGGAAGCGCACGAGGAAAAGGACCATGAGGATAAACTGGAAAGGATTTCATCGAAAGTGGAAACCGTCGATTTAAGGTCAGAAAATTTTGAAAATAGGAGAATGTTATCGGCATAGAATGACCTACAAGGGAGAGCCCTGAGGAGTACCATTATCAAAAGGTAAAGTGCGGAGGAAATATTAGAAATGAGAACTTTAATTTTGCGTTTGGAAAGAAAGGATTTAACTAAATTATAAAGCGAGGCCCAACCTTGCATTTGATGAGTTGACTTGAATACCAATACCCTCGAAGACCTTTTCGGGTGAAACTAACGAAACATAATTTTTGTTAGTTAAGGCGTCAGATATGACTTGGTCTAGATATAGGTTAGGTTAGGTTATAATGGTTGCCCAGAGAGTAGGGCCCACTTGGACGAAATAGTTTGGTTCGTCCTTTGTGATACCATTTGAGGACAGAGAAGGGGGAGGAAGGGAAGGGATGGGGGGAGTGGTGAGTGATTGTGGACTACGAACGGTGACTAGTCCGCGGTTGTGTTAACCTCATTATGCTGCTGATGTAGTTCATCAGATTTTTGTTATTAACACCTGCTATATCAGCAGGTGCAGAAAAGAAATGAGAACCAAGATACTTGAATCTTAGTCCCGCAAAGGCAGGGCAGCTAAGGAGCATATGCTGAGATGATTCCACCTCATCCTCCATGCAGCTGTCGCAAAAAGGACTCGAAGTGATTCCGAGTCTCACGGTATGTGTACCTCGCGGACAGTGCCCCGTGATGATGCCCACGAAATTTGAGAGATGACATTTTGTCATTCCCAGGATATCCCTCGAACGCCTCCTATCCAAACGTGGCCAGAAGGACTTCGCGACCCTACACGTTCGTGTACTTGCCCAGCGTTCGCTGAGTTGGTGCATAGCCCAGCCTTCCAGG
>JAYXIM010028733.1:0-22924 GCA_037575425.1 Anastrepha fraterculus
TAGAGTCGAATGGTCCATTGGAAGAGGAGTTGTGAAGGGAGGGTTATGAATTGAGAAAAATGGGCGAAAAAGAAGGTTAAGAGGAAGGAAGGAGGGGGAAGGTGGAAGTTCGTTTTAAGTTTTCATGAGGCTTTTCGTGGGATAATAAATTATTGGAGGATGAGTTGTTACTAGCGTATGATTTTGTAAAATTTGCGGTGGGGTTTGAATTTTTTGAGTTTTAGGGTTTTTCCTTGCTATTAAGTTTGTTTACATTTGATATATTTTCGTTGTTGGTAGGTGTATTAGCCACTGTGGCGAAAGAGATGTACGATTGAGTTTTTTTATAATTGAGGTATTGTCGTTGTTGATAGCTGTGCTTGCCGCTCGAGCAAAAGAGGAGTAGGCAGATGTATTGGGAAGTGGTTTTTTGTAAAAGGTGATGGCTTCTGGTTTGATACATTTATATATAGTTTTAATTTTTAGTATCTCTTTTGACTCAATAAACTTGGGCAGTTGGCACAGTATAATCTATCAGGTATGCAGTGCGTGTATATAGCACAAATGTAGCTTATTTGATAATATTTGAAAATACTTTGATTTGGCTATTTTTTATTATTGCTAGGTTTTTTATAACAATTTTTTTTAGTTATTTTATTTAAATAATTAAATCATTTAAAGCTGCACAATTTTATACCTCCCAATTTTAGTCTTGCCATAAATTCTGTGACAAATTACACCGAAAATTAATTCGCAGAAATAGCTTCAGTTATTTATGCTTTTGTTCGTAAGCATTGCCTACTCAAAAGTTATTCTCAGTTTCGTAACAAATTTCACTTCGAGTGCGGAGCAAAGAAAAATCGAATTGCAGTGATTCCATTACATAAGTGTGGTAAAAGTGTAAGTGAGATTTACGAATTGCTGAAAAAACTTAATATTTCAAGAATGTTTGTTTACCGTACGATAAATCGTTTTTCCCAAACATCTGAAATGACAGACAGAAAAAGAAATGGTCATCTTCACGTGTTGTTCAGAGTTCAGCGTGGACATTATCCAGCCACCGTAATGGTTTGATGGGGAGTGTCTTGTATAGGAGTAACATCTCTTCATTTCGTGAAAAGCGGGTTCAGGCTCGGGCAAAAGTGTACCAGGATGATGTCTTAGAAGGCGTGGTGAAGCAGTTGAGCAGTTCTCTCTTCAATGGAGAGCGTTGGATCTTGCAGCAAGATTTCGCTCCAGCCCATAAAGCAAACACTGCCCAGCAGTGACTTCTTCGTCTTCTTAATTGGCGCGATAACCGCTTACGCAATTTTGGCCGATTTTAACAAAGCGCGCCAGTCATTTCTTTCTCGTGCTAACCGGTGCCAGTTGGACACACCAAGTGAAGCCAAGCCCTTCTCCACCTGATCTTGGCAACGCAGAATAGGGCTTCCTCTTCCTCTGCTACCACCAGGTTGTTTGAAGACAGGAGGTACTTCGTTTTGTTCTCGTTCACCACCAGACCCGTTCGATTTGCCTCTTTATCGAGTTTGAAGAAGGCAGAACTAACAGCGCAGTTGTTAAGGTCGATGATGTCGATATCATCGGCATACGCCAACAATTGTACACTCTTATAAAATATTGTGCCTGAGCGATTAAGTTCTGCGGCTCGTACGATCCTCTCCAACATCAGTTAAAGAAGTCACACGACAGCGAGTCCCCCTGTCTGAAACCTCGTTTGGTATCAAACGGCTTGGAGAGTTCCTTCCCTATTCTGACGGCGCTGCTGGTGTTCAACAACGTCATTTTGCATAGCCGTATTAATTTTGCGGGATACCAAATTCAGACATCGCGGCATACAGAAAACTACTTTTCGTACTGTCGAATGCAGCTTTGAAGTCGACTAAAAAAAGATGGTGTGTGTCGATTCTCCTTTCGTGGGTCTTTTCCAAGATTTGGCGTATTGTGAATAGTGGTCGATGGTAGACTTTCCCGGCCTAAAGCTACACTGATAATTTCCAGTCAGTTGGTTGACGGTGGGCTCAGCCTTTCACACAATACGCTCGCTAGAACATTAAAGGCGATATTTAGAAGACTAATCCCGAGGTAATTAGCACAGATTGCAGGATCTCCCTTCTTATGAATTGGGCAGAGCACATTTAAATTCCAATTGGCAGGCATGCTTTCAGCCGACCTTATTTTTCATATAAGCTGATGCGTTCACCTTACCAGTTTCTCGCCGCCATGTTTGAATAGCTCAGCTGGCAGTCCGTCGGCGCCCGCGGCTTTGTTGTTCTTTAACCGCGTTATCGCTATTCTCACCTCGTACTGACCGTGTAGCAGAACGACAATTCCATCATCAACGACTGGGGTATCCGAATCTTCACATTCTCTGTTACATGCGCAGCTGTCACTTTTTAAAAGGTTCGAGAAGGGTTGCTCCATAATTTAAGGATGCTCTGGATGTCGGTCGCCAGATCTCCGTCTTTGTTCTTACAGGAAAGCGCCCCGGTCTTGAAGCCTTCTGTAAGCCGCCGAACTTTCTGGTAAAATTTTCGGGCGTTGTTCCTATTGGCCAGCATCTCAAGCTCCTCGCACTCACGTATTGTGGCTCGCGGTGCGCCCGATCGCAGCGTGTCTCTATAGGCAGCATCTTTCCTTTCTGCGGCATCATGGCATTCCTCGCGTACCAACTGTTTTTTCGGGCTCGTTGGAATCCGATTTCTTCTTCGGTGGTGGTACGTAGAGAACGAGAAATGTTGCTCCATTGCTCATGCATGCCGGTTTGTTGGGCAGTACTTTTTGAGAGCAAGAGTGAGAGTCGAGTGGTGAAACTTCTTCGAACATTCTTTGGATAGTTAGCTGTACGTTTTTTGCTGCACAGAGGCGTATGCGTAGTTTGGCTGCAACAAGGTAATGATACGAGTCGATGCTGGGTCCTGGTTTTTCACTATAGTTATTAGCCAAACCTAGTAAATCTATCATCCTATGTTATTACACACGGCATCCCACACTCTCTTTCGATACGTAACTCTTATTCCAATTGAACACCCAATTTCCCTCCACAACGAACACAACATTGCTACTACATGATCTTCACAAAACACCACATAACTTTCATCCAACCTAAATCTAACAGAAAAAGCAATATCTTACAGTCATCTCTAATCAGCACTTGGAATCTATAGATGCAAATCTATGAAGAACAGCGACCACAGAAACTTACACAGGCACCCTCAACAGCGACCACGAAGAACGCGTACACACCCCGGTTACATTAAAATAACCTGAATAACACAAAAGGTAACCATTATAAATAACGTTGATGATTTTTATTATTCTTCAATGGAATATGAAATGATATCTTAACAACTACATAGAATTAGAAACTTTGATCAAAGATCGGAGCTCCCACGTAATTTGCATCCAAGAAACCCACTTGGGGCACAACTATACACCTTACCCTCCCAAACAATACTCAACCTATTTTCACAACTTCTGCCACTTCAATCATGCTAAGGAAGTAAAAGCATCCCACATAAGTTCAAATCCATTAACTCTACTGTTAGTAGTGGCAGTTGAAATCAATCTCAATCTCGGCCCTTTCCTTAATGTACGAATGACCGGTTCTAGAACGTTTTCAGTACGAATGAAGTGAGACTAATTGGCCTGTAGTCCTTGGGATTCGAAGTTCTGATCGCTTCTCATATTGTACATAATTAATTTAGAATATCGCTAAAACCGAGAAAGTGTGTCCATTCCCCTGCATCTTCGCAGATTAAAGTCGGAACAGTGGAAGATTTGGCAATATTGTGATTTAAACTAAACAAACTAATGAAAACGAAGCATACGTGTTAAGTTTTGAAAGCACAAATGCATTTTTTTGCGTAGGAGGAAGTCCCCGTAGCAAGAAAGTGTGTGTTTTTTTTTTCTTACATAGATACCGTCAATATAGACGGCATGCACGATTCATACTGATCGCTAAGGGTGCATCTCATTCGGGACCACGCACAGTCAGTATTACTACTAAGCTGGACTTGCGAAACAGTACACCTACGTACTAAACCCTAACTCCGACCTCTGTAGCTTTCGTTTGCCCTGCGGTACCGCCGTTTAAGCATTGCATCGCAGGGCCAAGCTAGCCATTATGGCTCTTCATTTATATCTATCTTTCCGTGTGCCCTTCGTTACACCTTAGTCTTCTGTGTGTGTGTGTGCAACTTTTTGTGTTTGGTAATTTCCACTGCTTTCGCTTGCTCTTCCTCTTCACAAACTAGTAATTCCCTTTCTTTTTGTTCGTTTATTCATGGAGCAACAAATGAACAAATGAAAACAAATGCCCTATTATTACGCTAACAAATCAACCGATTCTGTGAAATCTCTTGAGAGCGGGATAGGGGTTCGCAGATGCCGTCGCGGGAACCTGATGATGGAGCAATCGGAAGATTTCTCGCTGGGTGGCACTATCTAAGTGGATTCACACGTTGTAGAGCAGTGTGCGTGTCGTGTTTCATTCCAACATCTCTGCTCTCGCACTTTAACCGTTTGGACGACCCCACTTCGCTAACCTTTAATTCTGATGACGTGCCGCTCATTGATGCAATTATTCTGTGCCAAATTTCCAGGCCGGCGAATTTTCTAATAAACTCTTTCGAAATTGTTCACGTGCATTCAATTAAGAGCGATTACGCTTCAACTAACTTGTACAATAGCCAAAGGGGCTGAAAAGGCCGGTAACGGTGGCGGCTGTGGTAATTGCTTCGGAGAATGCACACCCTTCTTACCACTCGTAGAACGAGCGGCAGTGTACAGTGGGTGGATATTAAAAACTAGTTTTTTACTTAGAATTTTGTTTACCATTATTTCGTAAAAATTCCACAAGATATTGTTTCTATTCGGGCGCGTAACCGAAAGGTTTTGTACGTGAATACCATTCTGTACGGCACGAGCTCGAAACCCATAGTAGACATGAAACACCAAATGATGGAAACGGTTTTTTCCAATATCGCGTGTATATCTTCCATGAAAAATTTCTTATTTAAAATCTTCTCCCATAAAACACGTTTTCCTAATAGTAGCCAAGCCTCGGGTGACGATAATGCTATACTAAATTTAAGAATTTTTCAGACTTTTTATATTGACCACTTAGAGGGAGATTTTGAGGAAGTTCGGGTGGAATTAAATCCTTGGTAATTAATACGGCGGCCGCCGTAGCCGAATGGGTTGATGCATGACTACCATTCGGAATTCACAGAGAGAACGTAGGTTCGAATCTCGGTAGAACACAAAAATTAAGAAAAACATTTTTCTAATAGCGGTCGCCCCTCGGCAGGCAATCGCAAACCTCCGAGTGTATTTCTGTCATGAAAAACTTCTCATAAAAATATCTGCCGCTCGGAGTCGACTTGAAACCGTAGGTCCCTCCATTTTGTGGAACAACATCAAGACGCACACCACAAATAGGAGGAGGAGCTCGGCCAAACACTCACAAAGGGCGTAAGTGGCAATTATATAATATATATATGTAGGTATATCTAATTAATTATTAAAATAATTTCAATTGAACTATGCCGAAATGTTGCAGTGCCGGAAATTTATAATTCATTAGCTATTCTAGGAACCTTTCCAATAACAACTTGCAAGCTTGAAGATCGTTTTCGGTAATTCGTCGACTGAAAACATATTTAAGAAGTACGATGCCATAATAGGGGTTAAATTGAACTGGAAATCTTTAAATCTATAGAAACTTAAGTTCTTAAAAAAATTGCTGGAAACAAGTAACGAGTCGAAATCAAACTAGAATATTATTATATATATTATTAATAGCACATTCAATTATTTTTATTTGTTTCATTGTGATTTGGATTTTAATCGATGTCATTAAGAAAATGTTTGTTTCGTTTTATGATTATTTTAATTTTTTAGGGTAGGATTATTCAAAGCAAACACTACATACATACATATATCGTTTCGACTACTAGACGAATTTAGTGTGTCTCAAGCCGAATTAGCGCCAAGAAAGAAGGCGGTAACATCATCGAAATATTTTTATATAGCCAAGGAGCTCGGAAAATACTTGACTATGGCTCAAGTCATTCCAAGTGTAAAGCAGATCACTTAATGTGATGGCAGTGCACTTCCATTTCAACTTAGCGCGAGTACCGGACTACAGCTACAAAACAAGCGACAAGGTGCCAGACGAGCTTGCAAGGAAATTCATTCCGGCTCAGCTCTTGTCACCTTGTAAGAGAAGTGGGTTTAAGATTCAAAATGCAAAATACAAAACAACCAAACTCATATATATAGTTCGTGAAACTTTATCCACTGCCCCGCTCTTGCCAGAACGCGAAATCACTGTTAAAACTCTTACTATTTTGGATATCCAGCGAACTTAAATTCCGCTACCAGTCACAATATTTCATCATATGGCGTGAGCTCTACCTTTAGTTAAGTACAGTATGCCAAGAATGGGTTCTGGCATAGGGAATAAATTCAATTTTTTTACTTCAATAGCAAAAAATAGCACTCTTTATTTCTCTTTATTTATTTTTTGAACTGATTCATATTTGTTCACAGCATTTAAAGGGAAGTATTAAAAAAACTTCAAATTCTTTGGAAAAACAACAGCTAAAGCAACAACAAAACAAAGAAAAGCATTATTTCGTCTCTGTCAATAAACTGTTTTTCCACATTGCTTTTCCAATTTCTTTAGAATGCGTTGCGCGATTAACTTCACTTAACCGTTATCTCGAACGTAGGCTCGAATCTCGGTGAAACACCAAAATTAAGAAAAAAAATTTCTAATAGCGGTCGCCCCTCGGCAGGCAATTGCAAGCCTCCGAGTGTATTTCTGCCATGAAAAAGCTCCTTATAAAAATGTCTGCCGTTCGGAGTCGGCTTGAAACTGTAGGTCCCTCCATTTGTGGAACAATATCAAGTCGCACACCACAAATAGCAGGAGGAGCTTGGCCAAAAAGGGAGTACGCGCCAATTATATATATATATAACCGTTGTCTCTGTTTGCAATGATATTAATGCCTGGCACAAAAATTTTTTTTCATAGAATGCAACTATTATATTATAATTACCACTTGGGTAAAAGTGTTCAGAAGTTGTCTGAAATGTTTTCGGAAACACGACTATCTGATTATAATGTTATAAATGGAGCGGAAGAAGAGGGTAAATTAGAGCAAAGGCATGCAGGAGGGTCTAAAACTAAAATTACTGGACGTGCAGAACGATTGATTATCCGATAATTGGATCGAAACCCGGGAATTTCCTTGAGAACATTTGCAAAGGAGCTTAAGGAGGAGTGTGGCATTGTTGTCTTTTATAAAGCAGCCCGTCAAGCCATACTCCATCACAAATATCCATCGAGACCAGCACGCAAGAAACCATTGCTGTCTGCACAAAATGTAAAAAAACACATGTCTATGACGTTGAACCACATTTTTGAACCAGAAGATTATTGGGACGATTTTATATTTTGCGACAAAATAAAGATAATGCTGTATTACAAAGATGGACCGACTAGAGTATGGCGCAAGCCCACGACAGATTTACAAAATCGAAATATAATTCCCACGGTTAAATTTGGAAAAATTTCCGCTATGGGTTTTAAGGTAAGTGGTAGGAGACTTGGTGTTTATTAACGTTACAATGGACGCCAAGAAATATTTAAATATATATAAATTACACCGGCCGACAAAATTTAACCAACATTCAGACCCAGAAACCAAACTATATATTTCCGAATGTTTATGATGCGCTGAATCCAAATCTGGCCTCAGAATTGCTCTATCAGCTCTGGTTTTCGAGATATCCTAACCTAAAAGTGCAAAAAACACCGTTTTTGCCCATATTTGTCTCACACCATAAGTGTGCTGACTCACCACACGCCTACACTATCTAACCTTTGGGTACCGAGTCACACACAGCCCTAACCCCTAGAAACCACCCCTATCATACCGCAAGCAGGCTAACCCACTTAACCCTGGGGACAGCGTTTACACGCATATTTTTTTTAGATAGTGTAGGGGTTTGGTGAGTTAGCACACTTATGGTGTGAGACAAAATTTTAAGAAAAATAAGACTCAATTCAAGAAAATTAGTAATCGACTATATCATGTCTATGTTATCTCAATCGATTTTCAGGTGTAGAAAAATTTAGAAACATGAAAATTTCAAAATGCGATATCTCAGCGAAAAAAAATGATATTTGAGCAAACTCAACGCCATTTGAAAAAAGAAAACTTGTACTTAAAGATGTCAGCCTATTTTTTGGTGAAAGAAAACATCTGCAAGGCTATATAACCTCAAATATGGGCAAAAACGGTGTTTTTTGCACTTTTAGGTTAGGATATCTCGAAAACCAGAGCTGATAGAGCAATTCTGAGGCCAGATTTGGATTCAGCGCATCATAAACCTATAGTCTGATTTCTGGGTCTGAGATGCTGTCGGCCTGTGTTATCGAATAAAAAGTTAGTCTGCAGTGCTAAAATATTTGGGTTTATCACTGAGAATAAAACAAATTTTAAATTTTACGAAGATAACGATCCAAAGAATAAGGAGCATAATATGCAGATGTTGCTTCTCTACAAATGCGGTAAAGTTATAAATACACTAGCCCAGAGTCCCGACATAAACGTGATTGAAAATTTGTGGGCCTTTTTGAAGAAAAGAGTCGTTAAAAGACAGCAGCAGTATAAAAAACAGCAATAATGCAGGAATGGCAGAATATACCGAACGTACATATATGACGCAAACAAATTGATCCATTCCATGAAAGAGCGCCTGCAAAATGTTATTAAAACTAACGGTTATCATACCAAATATTAAATTAATCAAAAAATTACGTATTTCCATTATGTAGGTATCTAATAAAAGAAGCCTGTATTAAAGTTTGTACAACTGTGCTATTTGTTTTTGTTGTTTTAGTGGTTGTTTTTCTAAAGAATTTGAATTGTGCTTATCAATTCCCTTTAAATGATGTGAATAAATATTTATCAGTATAAAACAGAAGTCAAAGATAATTAACGAGTGCTATTTTTTCTATTGAATTCGAAAAAAATGAATTTATTTTCAATGTCAAAACTTATTGTTAACATACTGTATGTTGTAAAAAAACGCATTGTGACCGTATGTTGCCGACGATATGTACGTTAAAATCTGCAGTCCGACTTATAACTCATGTAACTCATGTCTGGTGGAAAGGGCTAGGTAAAATTAGCGATACAAATACTCTTATGGCTCGTTATCCTAGAAAGGGAGAGTAACACAGCCCTGAAAGGAATGAATATAATCATTGACCACCAACCGAGGAAAATTTTTAATCACGGCGAGATTACAAAAGTATTCCTTCATCTGAGAGAAACTAACAGTTGGAAGCCATCCACCTACGGAAACACTAATAGATTCACAGCTGATTTTGAAGCGTACGTATTTGAAAGCGGAACGTACCATATTACGTTACGACAAACTGAGATTTCTGTACAGCTTTCGACTAGATAATAATGGGAGGCGGGCATCCCAACAGTATCAATGGTATAGTCGTCTACACAGAAATCGCGGAAATGTAGTGAAGAACCGGTCTGCTTTAGCGAGTCCTTATGATCAAACACCATCTGCCAAACAACTGTGACTTCTTACAAGTCGTTTTTTCCATAGAAAAGTTACCTATCTTGCTAATACAAGTAATCACGGATTGAATTTACATCAAAAACGCTGTGCCATCTTAAAGTCTATTTCACGGGTGTGCCACAGCCGTAACAAATGACTTGTTAACCCAATGATAGGGAGGTCAGAAGTTCATTTTGGACAAAATTAGACAAAAACGAAGGAATAAACTCATACATCAACATTTTAGACTGATCAAGGCTAAAATAAAAGTTATTAATGAAGTCATTACTGAACACTTTGCTATTGCACTCATAATCCATTCATCGTGTACACTTACTATCAGAAATTTGCAAGATGAAGAAGGCCGAGACTCATTTCAAGGGTGATTATGGATTCAGAGATAATAGCGTTAGAAGTATCGGGCCTTCTCAATTTCATTTTGACCATAAAGTACTTTAACAGTACTTACGGAGGCACTTAATTTAACTGAACTTACAGTACTAACAGAATGAAAATATACTGCCGGGTGAAGGAATTAGACTCTGACCATTTTAACAAGCAATAGAAAGTTTACTTTCCACTGAATATATAGTAAACTGGCTACGAGGTTTCTATTCTAAATAATACTCAATAATATTTTTTTTAACTACTTAAATTATTAACACACTGTGCACGATGATTGGGAGAAACCCAGCATACCACTTGTTTGCAATAAATTCAAAAAAGTATAACAAAAATTTCAAAAGAAGATTTACATATATTGTAACATGAACAGAAATAGTATTTGCACAATACATGTCCATATACATATGTAGGTAAATATAACTCGTCTACTTATCAATTGTCCGTCTAAATACGTGGTGGTTAGGTAAATTCGCATAATGTAATACTTTGTGGGTGGACTAAAATTAAGCAAAATTGCACCGCAACAATGCCAAGAAAAGCGCAAGGCGACAGTCGATTACACACTTAAAACAACACATCCATTTACCATTCATACAAACTCTATATACGCAATCATTAGGGATGAATGAATGGCAGCCGATGTAGCCGAGTGGTAGATATATATTATATATGCGCGTGATTACTAGTGTGGCCAGATGATGAAAAAAGTTGCTATGTAAATTTACTTATAAAAAGATTAGAAAATGTTTGTGGCAAAGACATTGTTTAAGTATGTATAAAATACGTTAAACACTACAAATGACTTAGTTATGTTCACAGGTGAACTATATACCAATAGCTCAGAAGAAAATGTATGTAATTGGTAATGTTTTTTTAGTAGACTGACAAAGAATCAGGTTCGCATGGAAAAAGTTTGAAAATGTCTAAACAAAACGAAATTGAAGTTAAATACATGTTTTGAAAACTGGTAATATTTTCGTTGTACAAACATTATATCTGGGCCAGGTATTATGATTTCAGGGCCAGTAGCTACATAGCTCTTCAAACCCGAAAAACAGTTGGGGGCACATGCACACGTTTGTATGCAACATGCGCTAGCGATTGCCAACCGGACGCGGAAATATAATTTTAAATAGCTGCACCGGATAGCCGGCCTATGATCGGAGACGCACGATTCTGCACGGTTTCTGACGCGTGCATGCCGCATACATAACAACAATAACAATGATTGGCTCAAACTTACAACAATGACACAAGGGTGAATTATGAGGGACGCCTAGCGGGTGTATGCGACAGATTTACGTAAGTCTGTGCAACAGGAAATTATCAAAAAAGTGCTGAGACAGTGTTTGTTGCTGCAACCCTATGCCAACGGTGGCAATAGAGTTGTTATTGCCTATTACTGTCATGTCCAATTCTCTATGTTATATGAATATGTGCGTGTGGTATTTTTGAAAGTGCGGGTAAGTGTATTTCATGCTCTGAAGACTTATTAACTTTTTACTATTCTTCATCGTTTCCGCTAGCCGCTTATAAATAAATATGTAAATATAAAGTTTGTTTGCAATGTTTATGTAAATTATTTACAAAAAGCCAGTGTACGCAGGAACGCTTATGTATATGAATGAACATTATTTTCTTTTTTCAATCCATGTCTTTGTTGCGATCTGTTTTTTAAACATTAAGGAGTATTTTTATTTAAAGCTATTTAATTAATTTAAGAGACATTTAAGGAATGGTGCAACCATTTACTAATTTTATGATAAATAATAGTATAGACTAATTTATTATGGCATGAGGTCTGTTGTAAACTTTCTCTTGCGTCTGGTGCGATTAGAGTCGAGTGTTGTGTGATGTAATATAGCATATTTTCTTATATCTTCAATGATTGTGGGTACTTTGAGATCACAATGAATTTGTGCATTTGTGATATAATAAGGGGTGTTTGAGATCATTCTGAAGGTTTTCGACTGAAATCTTTGAAGTATTTCGATGTTTGAGTGCAGTGCCCCAAAGTTGGATGCCATATGTCCATATCAGTTTCAAGATAGCTGAGTAAAGTGAGAGCTTACTTTCAAGAGAAACATGAGAATTTTGATGTAGTAACCAATATAGGCTTCTGAGTTTTATTCCGTTTGGTGGAAATATGGTGAAACTGCTATCAAGATCG
The DNA here is from genome assembly GCA_037575425.1 of Anastrepha fraterculus. Classification (NCBI taxonomy): domain Eukaryota; kingdom Metazoa; phylum Arthropoda; class Insecta; order Diptera; family Tephritidae; genus Anastrepha; species Anastrepha fraterculus. Next base: position 12,152 of record JAYXIM010028733.1, read on the forward strand.
GACGTTCAGACAGACAAGACATTGGAAATCGCGACTTCAGGGCCCTATTCGGTATACTAACCGAACCTGAAGCTTTTTTGAACTTAATTTTAGTACACTCCCCCTGGAGTTCAGTAACACCTGCTTCGGATGTCATCTGCTTCGTTTTGAATGCATTAAGACAATTAGATGAGAGAACCTTTAAAACACCAGATTAGAGCTTTTTAAAACTGCAAATAATTTTCACAATTTTTTTAATATTTATTTAACACCAGTGAATCATAGTTTCTTACTGGCTACATTAAAAAAAACTAACTAATAGTTACTTTGAAAGTAATTTAAGAGAATATTGCTTAATAACTCTCTAGAAAATGAGATGACAATATGAATAAATTTATTATTTTAATTGAGTGCATTGATGGTATAAAAAGATTTAGCTATGATTAAGTAAAGTTTCAAGTTTCTAGTATGTATATTGAGAGGTATTGTACTTAAAATATCAGGCCAAATATAACTCTAGTTTCGATTTTTACATTAAATGAAAAGGCGAGATATTATTCCCAATTAAAATTAAAAGTAAACATCGGGAGTTATAAGAATTATAAATATCGTAATAGAAATCGTATACAAATCTTTTGGACGCCCTCCGTATGATGCTTAGAGTGACTGTCTTTTCACATTCAAATATACATAGATTATTAATAAACAGTATGTTCTGACTAATATGAAACTGAGAATTTCTATGTAACCGGTGAGATTTAGTTTTAAATTTAATAGAATTTCTGCGGTTTTTGATTGGAGTAGAGTTCCAGTTGAAATATTTCCAAACGTTAACAAGAATTGGTTTTTCAAATGTCACCACATAAGTTGCTTTCACTAAATTGGTGGTGTGGTCAGCCTCAGTTATTGTTTACCTACCGGCATTGAAAATGACGAGGCCGTCAGTGACCTCATTAACTGGAAGTCAATGGTTGAATGTTACTCCGTAATGAGCCTTGACCCCAGATGTTTGTTGTTGAGCACTAGCTTTTTTGCTCAATAAATCACAGAATTGCTTTGATGTTCCGACGCAGTCAATTACAGAGTATGGAGTTCTTCCGCAATTCCAAAAGTTCTTCAAAATTCAGCTTGACATTATTTCAAGAGACGGAAAAAATTAAATTCTCCTAAAAGCTGGTTTGGGTTTTATATATTTTTTTTTGGGTAGATATATATTATATTTTTTTTGTTTCTCAATCGCTTTCTTTAAAATCTGACGTTAGACATTATGTAAATGGTAATAATAAATATTAGTAACGTTGGTGCGTCATTTACAATGTGTCCTTCAAATAGGTTAAAGAATTCTAAAAATAAGAATTAACATTATTAAATTAGACTCAAGATCTAAACAGTAAATCCAAGGGTGTAATCTTTGTAATCGTCGCGTTTCTTCGCTGTTGTCGAACAAGTTGATGCCGTGAGCGTTAGAAGACAGTGTAATCTTTTTATGTATCTTATGCAAAATTTTTTTATTTCATCTATTACCATTAGTATATTTAAGTTTTCGTGTATGTGCTTATTTTTGACATAGCAGGGACATTTGCTATTAGTTGGAGTATTATTATTACTGACAACCATGCGACCAAACAGCTTTTAACATACAGCGTTAGATTGAAAAGTAATGAGCTTGCGCGCGCGGAGCGTCTGCCAAGCGATCAACCGAATCGGCTGGTGGGGGAAAATGATCGTTGGACCTTCCCCTTCCACTAGAAACCGGTCCCAGTTTGTTGGCAACAGCGGTGCAGTCAGCATCGCTCCGCGCGTGAAAGCTGTTTTAAAAGGGTATTAGGATTTTGCTGTGGCGTCCAAGGTCAAAACCATGCTGATCACCTTTTTCGACTCTCGAGGCATCGTGCACAAGGAGTTTGCACCTCCAGGAAGCACTGTAAACGCGGCATTTTACAAAGAAGTGCTACTTCGGCTGAAAAACCACGCCGCCCGGGTTCGGCCCGACCTCGTCAACAATTAGACCCTTCATCCCGACAATGCGCTGGCGCACACCGCCTTCCTCTGCATTGGCCAAGATGGGGGTTCCGGTGCTTACTCACCCTCCCTACAGCCCAGATCTATCCCCTCCGGAATTCTTCTTGTTCCGGCGCATGAAAAGAAAGCTGAAGGGGAGGCATTTCGACTCCATCGAGGCGATCCAAAAAACAGTGACAGCCGAATTGAACGCGATTCCGGCGGATGAGTTTAAAAAATGTTTCCTGCAGTGGAAGGACCGCTACCAGCTATTTTGAAGAATATTAGTTGTATAAGCCAAAAGGTTTAATAAAACTGCTTCAAAAAATAAGGCTCATTACTTTTCAATCAAACCCTGTACATAGTCTTGTAAAGAAGAAATTTTTTCTAAAGACTTAGTTTATATTTCGGACCAAGCAGCCAGTATATTTTACGAGCTCCTGTTTTCAGTTGAGATCTTTTAGCTGTGATGTGTTTTTGCCAAGTTAGTCTTCTATCTAATTGTAGTCCGAGATGCCTAGCGCTACTGGATTTTGGAATAATAGTGTGGTTAAGACTGACACTAGGGTAGTCTTCTTTTCTCAGTGTGAATGTGACATGATCAGATTTTGAGGCATTTACCAAGGTGTTCTATTTTCGAAGCAAAGTTTCTAATTCGTTCAAATGGGCTTGAACAATTTCAGAAGCTTTATTAACCGAGTGACAAGAAGAAAGAATGGCAGTGTCATCCGTTTACGGGGCAATTGTTAAGCTATTTTCCTCTAGTATTGTAAAGCGTTGGTCCAAGTACACTGCCTAGTAGAACTCCGGCTTTTATTTCATATATATCGAAATTTTCCTCCTGTATATCAACATATAAATGACTCTGACTTCTATATGATCTCAGAAAAATGTATAGAGGAGTGGGTAGTATCTTTTTTAGTTTATATAGCAGTGCTGAGTGCTAGACTTTGTGAAACGCTTGCTGTATGTACAAAAATATTGCGGAACAATGCTTTTTCCTCCAAATATTCAATTATGGTTTTAACAACCCGATGACTTTGCTCCGGCGTATTGGGCATCTGTGTGAAAACAAATTGATGATAAGGAATATTTGGTTGAGCTGGTGAATTGAATTTGAAAAGGTCGAGCCAAGGAGCACCAGGAGATTTGGTGGCTCCTAAAACACTCAGGCTAAAGAGCCCATTGTATTTAAAGCTCTGGAAAGGGGGTAGATAGTCAAGGAGGGAGGGAGAAAAGTATCAGAGAAAAAATAAGAAAATAATAGAGACAGAGATAGAGATAGTTAGTCCTGTCAGAATTTTGCAGATTCTTTGGCAAATCTGTAAATATCCTCCAGTTTTAGAGAACGAATATTACTCATTCTCATGACATCGGAACCCAATACTCGTAGTCGTGCTCTAGCAAAGGCAGGACACTCACAGAGAAAGTGCTCAGTGCTATCCGCTTCCTCCAAGCATGACAGGCATACGGGGTCCTCGATGATTCCAATGGTGGTCATATACTGACCCCATGGGTTGTGTCCTGTAATGATGCCGACCATCAACCGAATGTCTTTCCTTCTAAGTTTTAGTAGAAAGTTTGACAGTTTTCTGTTCGGACTTGTCACAAAACACTTTGCAGTTCTGCAGCGTTCTAGACCGGACCATCGCTCTTTATGTAGATTGCCTACGCAATCGCTGATCCAATTCTTGATTACTGCGGGACTGATTCCGATTATTGGCTCTGGCCCCTGTGGGGGCACCGCTGATCCACGGTTGGCCAATTCGTCGGCAATTTCGTTTCCTTGAACACCGGAGTGTCCCGGAACCCATATAAGTACAAGCCTGTTTTGTCTTGCGACAGAATTAAGCTTCTTCTTACATTCTTGAACAATCTTTGAGGTTTGCTTCGCGTTCTCCAGGGCCTTCAATGCAGCCTGACTGTCACTGAAGACTCCAATCTGTTTCCCGCTCCATCTCCTCTCCATTATCCATTCGGCTACTTTTAGGATGGCAAAAACTTCTGTTTGGAAAACAGTTGCCATTCCCCCCATAGCATAGTGATACTTATTACTATCGTTTAAGTACCATCCGGCTCCAGACCCTATTTCAGTCTTGGACCCATCGGTAAAGAAAATATCCGTCAAACCTTCCTGCATGCATTCTGGATTCTGACATCAAATTTCCTTCCAAATGAAACGGTGGGTATCAGGTCATCTTTAGGTACCAAAAACAGTGGATACTGCTCCGACAGCAACTTAAAGATTTCTCTGTGTCCCGAAGTTCCATCTTCGTGCCAGAAACCATATTTATGGAGTCTACACATTGCTTTTATTGCTTCCTGTTGTATCTTTAGATCCAGGGGGAGCAAATCAAGCATAGCATTTAGGGCATCACCAGAGGTTGTACTCATGGCACCCGTGATGCATAAACATACACTTATTTGCAGCCTGTATAGTCCCTGGATTGTGGACTTAACCATGCTCCGTCGCCACCATACCACAGAAGCGTAAGTGATGATTGGTCTGATAAGTGCTGTGTATATCCATAGGACCACAGCAGGTTTCAGACCCCAAATTTTGCCAAAGGCTCTACGGCATTGCTGAAAAATCTTCAATGCCCGATTCACCTTCAGTGAAACGTGTGTCTCCCAAGTCAGCTTCTTATCCAAGATTACTCCTAGATATTTAACTTCGTTGGAAAGACCAAGTGTCACACCTTTCAGTGTTGGAGGACTGAGTCCATCCAATTTCCGTTTTCTCGTAAACAAGACTATGGTTGTTTTGTTCGGGTTAACGGAAAGACCTTGTCTCATGCACCAGTCAGCGATTTTGTCAAGAATCCTCTGCACTTTCGTGCAAAGCCTCCTTAAGGATTTATCTGATGTTAGCGCACAGACGTCGTCCGCATATGCTTGGACGTGAAAACCGAGTTCCTGCATCTCCACTAATAGAGAGTCTACGACGAAGCACCACAGCAGCGGAGAAAGAACACCCGCTTGGGGACATCCTTGCTTGGCCCTGACTGTGATTAATTTGTCACTGTTCATCCATTTTGATTGGCTTGATTAACTCCGTGTCGTTCGGCAGAAGAACATATCGAGCCGAAAGTGGCATTATCAAAAGCCCCCTCAATGTCCACGAACACGCCCATTGTGTATTCGTCAGCTTCCAGCCCGGCTTCAATCTTGCCAACAAGATCATGTAAGGCTGATTCACATGATTTTCCACTCTGGTAAGCGTGTTGATTTCTACTGAGTGGACATCTCGGCAATACCCCCACTCGAATATGTTTCTCCACCACTCGTTCCAGACTTTTCAACATGAACGATGTCAAACTGATTGGTCTAAAACTTTTTGCTAGGGAATAGTCATCTTTTCCTGGTTTCGGAATAAATACTACTCTTACGCGTCGCCATTGGGATGGTATATAACCAAATGCAAGACAGGCTGTGAATATCCTTTTCAGGGCCTCAATCAGCCTGTCTCCTCCTTTTTTAAGCATTGCTGGATATATTCCGTCAGGTCCAGGTGTCTTAAAGTTCTCAAAGGAAGATAGGGGAAACCTTATCGATTCCCTTGTCACTATCCGACTAGCAATATACCAGCTGTACCTAGAGGTTCCACCGTTGCTACCGTTATTGTTCATGCCACTCTCAACTTCAGAGAGAGTTCTACTACCCGGAAAATGGGTTTCGAGTAGAGCATTAAACGTTTCCGATTTGGAAATGGTGTATGAACCATCAGGTTTTCGAATGGAGTCCAGCCTTACTGAGCGGTCTAAATGAAGGACCTTACAAAGTCTCGCTGTTTCTCTCATTTCTTCGACGTTACTGCAGAAATTTCTATAGGATTCAAGTTTGGCATGCCGTACTTTTTTCTTATATTCTCTCTGTGTAAGTCGATGATTAGCACAGTCCTCTTCTGTTTTGGTCTTCATGGCCTTATTAAGAAGTTTCCTGGACCGTATACGAAGCTTCGACAGTTCAGGGTTCCACCAAGGAACCGCTTTCCCCTGTCTGCTTTGCCTGAGTGGGCACAGTTCCTCAAAGCAATTGATTAAAGTACCTTCTAATTTCTTAGTAGCATCTTCAATCATTTCTGCTGATTTGAGTTTTTTCAGGTTTGGTAATCGCTCTGTTACAAGCTCACCATACCTGTCCCAGTCCACATTTCGAGGATTCCTACCGGAAGGTATTGATATTGTGTCAATTCCCAGTCGGAATTCGATAAGACGATGATCAGAAAGAGAGTCCTCTTCCAAAACTCGCCATCGGTTGATTTGATTTCCTACTGACCTATTGGTAAGTGTTAAATCAATCACCTCGGATGACAGGATAAAACCCAGTAGCTTGAGACCGCTGGGGTTGCATTTGCTGCTTCCCCACACAATGTTCTGTGAATTTGCATCACAGCCCACTATTAGCCCCAGATTATTGGATTCTGCGTACTTGACCACTTCTCTTAGCTCCTTCGAAGGAGGTGGCTGTAAAGAGTCGTAGGGTAGGTAGGCCGAAACTACGATAGCTTCGACACTGTTCCCACTTTTCAAGTACTTTATTTTTGCAGCAACGATATCTCCGGAGCATAGCTCTTTTAACATCGTGTGTTAGATTAACCTCGGAATGATAATACATGCTCGCGGTCTCACATTCCCTTCACAATGAAGTATTTGTCCCCACGACATAGCACTTAGACCACAGATACGCTTGTGCCATACCCATGGTTCTTGTATAAGTATTATGTGTGGGTTTGTTTGCAGTTTTGCATGCCTACGGCACAAGAGAGCCGTAGACGCTTTGCTATGCTGCAGATTTATCTGTGTAAATATTACTTCAGTCATGATACTGAGTATATTTACGCTTTGTCCTCCACCTTATCCTGGACACGGAAGTGGATCCGCCCCAGATGTAGGTGAGGACGGCACCCGTACTTCGACTTAAGAACCTTAAGGGACTCAAGATCGATACCCAGTACCAGGTGGGAACCCGCCTCCGAAGTGGTAGCGGATTTCTGCCTGATGCACGAGTATACTCTCCAGAGAGTCGTGTCAAGATCCTTATTCTGAACACGGATGCGTTTGAGGAGTTCTGCTGAATTACAGGAAGGACCCGGAATCCAGACACTCGCTCGTACCAGCCTTTCTTTGCTACTCTCAACAAGAATAAACTTGCTGTTTTCGCAGGCTGGAATCTTTGCTATCGCTTTTTCTAGCCATTCTCGGGAAAAAGCATTGGAACAGTGCACCTTTACGATGCCGTCCACCACGCTTTTCCCCTCGAAAGTTGGCGCGTCTTTCGACTCACCGATAGCTTTCCAAAGATAGCTGTCAAGATAGTCTTGTTGCCCTTTGGACAGTAGACCATCTTGTTTGTCGGTATGTATCTCCACCGTCATTGCCTTTGCTCCCATTCTCGCGAATGATTCGCCAGACGTTGACGGAAGAGTGTCATTCGACATTTGAGGTCCCTTAGCCTCTGCCTTGTCAGGAAAGGTTTGTCTGCCTTGGATTGGGTCGAGGATGCAGGCATTTCCGAATTCCGTCTCTTGACTTTCCTCTTCTTTGCCTTTCTCCTCTTCCCGGTCGTTGGCACAGACCCCGTTTCGTTTCCGGAAGAGCGCAGCGCTACAGAGGAATCCTCTGTTTTGCCACGCTTTCCCGTTTCCATTACAGGTGTCGAAGTTGACGGAGCTTGAGTCCTTGCCTTAGCTAGTGCTTCGGCTTGCCTCGCCTTCTGTCTTCTTCGTTTGATCTGCCTTGCGGTTAGACCAACACCTGCGTTCGACTCTCCAATAACTTCAGTCTTTTTACCGGTACTTACCTCATACACACCAGGTTTAACCGTTGTCAAAGACTTACTCGGTACCAGAGATCCGTCTGAGTCTACTGAGAGATTGTCCGCCATCTCCACATCCTCCACAACTTGTTCAGTTGCTTCAGATAGTTTCGACGACGGTATATCGCTCACACTCACTCGGCTCTCCATTGGCATAGCCAATGTGCCATGTTTCACCACTAGTAGTGCGCTTGCTCCGGAACCCTGGGTTTCAGTTCCGGTCATAGGGAAATGTGGGGTTCGGGCCTGCACATCCGATACTCGAACCGTCGATTGCTCGACGGGAGGATTTCCCGAAAGTGGGTTACCTCGTGCAGATAGATCCTTTGTTAACCTCCACATTGCGATGAAATGCATTTTATACCTCCTGCCAGGTTGTCGGTACGGTACTCTCCACATAGAACTTGGGTGGCCACCAATTCCGCCGTTCCGCGGATGAGTGGATACCCAATTCCTATATGGAGCTGCCCTCTTAGTTCGTGGTAAGTTAATCTCCATAGCATGGGGTTAACTCGCCACTTAAGCCTCATCCCCGCGGCAAGGAGACCGACATGAAGAGGGGTTGAGTTGGTAGTCGTCGAGTATATTCAAGAATATTGTCTGCAGACTAAACGACCTATATGGGGATAACTCATTTTCAGGCTTGTTTGGCTTGGTTACTATTACTATTTCAGAACATTTCCACTGATTTGAAAAATGGCTCAGCCTAAAATTGCTATGGAAAAGCAAAACTAAAAATAACAAACATTATTGGAACGTTTTTTAATTGTCCAACCATAATTATTGTTGTGATTAGGGACCTCTGAGTTTCTTATCCATTTAATTTCAGTCCGGACCTCGGATAGTTTTACCCAGGGCATTGGTTTGTCCCTGGCGGCCGCCGTGTCCGAATGGGTTGGTGCGAGCCTACCATTCGGAATTCAGAGAGAGAACGTCTGTTCGAATGTCGGTGTAAGATCAAAAATTAAGAAAAAGGGTGTACGCGCCAATTATATATATATATTGGTTTGTCCATAGGGCAAGGACAGTCAAGATATGATTCGATACTCTAATGGTCCAGGCTAATGTTGAATGCCTCAAAAGTTTAATTTAAATGGTTGACAACACCGAGAGCTTTGCTTTTATTTGATCTGCACCATGTGTTGTTGACATCTTTTACAGGCACCTGTCGTATTGGAGGTTGTTTTAAGAAACTGATGGCCTTCCAAAGGTAATGCTCATCATTTATATTTGGATCGGCATTTTTAAAAGCTCCTCATAAAAAAATATCTGCCGTTCGAAGTCGGCTTGAAACTGTAGGTCCCTCCATTTGTGAAACAACATAAAGACGCACACCACAAATAGGAGGAGGATCAAAAATTAAGAAAAAGTTTTTTTTTTTTAATAGCGGTCGCCCCTCGGCAGGCAACGGCAAACCTTCGAGTGTATTTCTGCCATGAAAAAGCATCTCATAAAAATATCTGCCGTTCGGAGTCGGCTTGAAACTGTAGGTCCCTCCATTTGTGAAACAACATAAAGACGCACACCACAAATAGGAGGAGGAGCTCGGCCAAACACCCAAAAAGGGTGTACGCGCCAATTATATATATATATTGGTTTGTCCATAGGGCAAGGACAGTCAAGATATGATTCGATACTCTAATGGTCCAGGCTAATGTCGAATGCCTCAAAAGTTTAATTTAAATGGTTGGCAACACCGAGAGCTTTGCTTTTATTTGATCTGCACCATGTGTTGTTGACATCTTTTACAGGCACCTGTCGTATTGGAGGTTGTTTTAAGAAACTGATAGCCTTCCAAAGGTAATGCTCATCATTTATATTTGGATCGGCATTTTTAAAATAGTCCCCAATGGCGTCTTTTTTCAACTCAGATAATTTGTATTTAAGTTCCTTAACAGCTTTGTTAAGTTCTGTTTTGTCAGTCGGATCTCTAATGTTATGCCTTTTTTTTCTCAAATGCTTTTTATGTTGCACTCACCTAGAAACTTCGTCAGAATATGGTAAATTATTCCTTAGGAGTTGAAAAGTTTGTTTTGTTGGCAGCAATGTGTACTTTGTTGATGAAATTTAGATGATGTTGTAGAGAATTTAGCTATTTAGCAACAAAAATTACTTCACTATTCTGTAGTACCTACTATATGTTAAGGTAAGGAATTTTGAAAAATTATCAAATAAAAGAGTCACTATCTCAAGCACATTAATATATAAAAATTGGATAATTTAAATGTCAATCGTAGAGTGAGAAAACTTAAAAAAACGGAGCGCAGTAAAAATCACGTCTACACACGAACAGGCTTACTCCTACTACGCACGTTTGCGTCTTTTGCAAATCGAAGTAAACTCTGGATCTCTATCCCCGAGAGGTATTCTAACTTCTCATATTGTAAAGCTCCTAAACATTTTAATCTGGTTATAGCTAACGCAGGGCAAGAACATAACAGCTGTTATAGCGTTTCCCTCTCTTCTAGTTCATTGCGAAATCTGTAGTTATCGTTGTTTGTGATTCCTATTTTGTATGCGTGCGCCGCTAGCAAATTGTGGCCGGTCAGCATACCTACTATAGTTCTGCTTTCTTTTCTAGACAGAGCTAGTACGAATCGGACTATTTATGTGCATTCTGTGTACACATGATTTTCGCGGTTTTGCCACCTCCTGTCTATCCGTATTTTCATGTCCGTAGCGATATCATTGTATACCGTATTTAAAGGTTTCAGTATGTTGTTTTTGACGTGATAACGTCTTATAATTCGATTTAACAGGCTGCACGCACGAAAAAATGTGTCGTTACCTTGCTCATTACTGTTTATATGTAGTTACCTTGCTCATTACTGTTCATATGTAGTTACCTTGCTCATTACTGTTCATATGTAGTTACCTTGCTCATTGCCGTTACCTTGCTCATATTAGTGTTACCTTGCTCATTAGTGTTACCTTGCTCATATTAGTGTTAGCTTGCTCAGTGCATTGAATGAACTG
>JAYXIM010028737.1:0-10261 GCA_037575425.1 Anastrepha fraterculus
TACTATCCAAAATTACTCCAAGGTACCTTCAAATTTCTTTAGTAACTCATTAAATGCGAGTAGCCAGAGAAGTGGGGATAGAACACCCCCCTGTAGCGTACCCTCGCATGCTACTTCAGCAAGTTTAACTTCGTTCCATTCCGTCCTTATTATTCTACAACTTAACAGGTTCTTTATCCATGAATAAACAGCGGGTTTTGTATTCGTTGTATTTAAGCTGTCTATAAATATTCCTAAAGCATATCCCTTGTACTCTAGAGCTTTCTCTATAACTAACACCAGTGAGTGTAACGTAGTCTCTGTAGGTCTGCCTTTAATATATGCGTGTTGGGCCTTAAATATAAAGTCTGGCACCCTATTTTCTCTGATGTGTGTATCAAAAATTTTCTCTCGTTTTCAGAAGAAATGAGGTCAAACTAATGGCCTATATTCCTTTGAGAGTATCAGGTTGTTCTTACCCGCTTTCGGTACAATACAACCCTTGCTTCCCTCCAGATAACAGGTAGCCTCTTTGGTTCGAGCAGCGACGTCAATATCCATGGAAACCGTGCGTGCTGTAATAGCTGAATGGCCTAATCGTTTGAAGACGTGTAAAAGCAAATGTTGACCATATCGAATGAGAGTTAAAATTTTTTTTTTAATATTTACATGATTGAATAAAACTAACTTCATTAAGAAAAGTATTATAATATTATATCTACAACTTGAAACAGAACTTATGGCAGGACTTATTTAGTTACAGTGGTCACACAATTTGTTCGTACACCCTGGGTAGTACGTGAAAATTTTTAGCTTTATGCAAAATATTTCGGCAAGATAATTGGCAAATCCCATTCTACGGTGCAAAATGTTATTGGTAGTTACGTTAATACTGGTAAATTGGAAGCTAATGAGCACCAAGCCTGAAGGCGAAAAATAGTGGCTTCACGTGAGGATACTAACTTCCACGATACTATGCCGAAATATTCAAAAGTCCTTCCATGAAAAAGTAAGCCCATAAGCAGCCTGTAATTGGCTGGAAAACGCTGGTTATCAAAGCAGAGTGGCACGCCGCAAACCCTACATTTCAGATATTAACAGAAAGAAGAGATTGGAGCTCGCCAAACGCTATATAAATAAGCCATCTGTATTTAAACATTTTGAAGAATAATTTGCATGATAGTGCCGTTATACTTCGACTGGATGCTAAAGAGTTCTTGTTTCAACAAGACAATGACCCGAAACACTCATCTCATCTCGTGTAAGAATGGCTTATTTACCACTTACCGGCGGATCTGAACCCAATTGAGCATGTCTGGGAGCTCTTAGAAAAGATAACCAGAAAGCACAAAATAAGTTCAAAGGCGTCATTAACGACATCTTTAGGTGTTGGGTGGGAGAAAATTGCATCTAATGAAACCAAGGTATTGGTAAAAAGTATGCATCGACGTTTGGAAACAGTTATTAAAGCTAAAGGCGGCCCAAAAACGTACTGAATACTCGCTTTTTCTATTATTTTTTTAATAAAATATTCTTTATAGGAATAATATTTTTGCATAAAATTGTGCCTGTTCTCTAATTCCAGAAATGAATTTGGAAGTTTTTAAGGAACAATGTTAACAGAGTGCACCAACATCACCAAAAAAAAATTAGGCTAGTAGTAACGCACTCTCTTATCGAACCGCAAACCTTATCGAACAACCTAGTAAGTGTGTGGAGATATTTCGAGACAAAAATTGTGAAGTGTCAACGGAAGAAGATACCAAACGAACTATTTTTGTGTCATAAAACGGGCAACAATTTTATTTTGACAATAACATCGTAAAACACAAAGAACAAAATGTTTAAATGAAAGTTATGAGGAACGATAAACGACCATGTTGTGAAAAATTCTTATTTAAGCACGTAAAACGTGGTAAACTTTTTCAATCAGGAAAAAATAAATACTAGTTATTATTTGTCTCTGAAGAGAAATAAAATTTAAAGTAGAGGGTTTTCGAATAACAGGTGTTATCATATGTATTAAGAAGAAAAATTGAATTTAATATCATATCGATGTTTGCAGTTTGTGTGTCTTTTGTAGTGTCTTTTATAACATATTTCGATTTTTTGGTAAGCCGGTGCGAAATAGTTTAACATTTAAACATATATCTTTTAATATCTATATATCTTAGAAATATAGTTTAAAAAGACTTAACTACATTCTCAATGTTTTGTTCGGATACAGACAAAAATTTGTTTTTCTAATACAATTTTCTATCGAATCGCTGTTACTTTTCGCATCGCATACAGCGTAGACTCCCAGATTTTTTTAGCCAGGTGTTTTAAACGCATTAAAACTTGAATAAAAACCGCGATTAATAGAAACCCTATTTTTTGAAAACGGAACCTATCTCTAATTAAAACTGAATATGACTTTCGAATTAAAAAAATTATCCTAAGCATATGAAAAAGTCGTATACAAATACTTACTCCCGGATATCATGACGTATTAAAATATAAATTCGACTCCAAGCATAAAAATAGGGAATTGAAATTTTAAAAGGTCTAGTTGGACCCATTAGTACAAATGAAGGTTAAACTGCAAAAATGTCCGCGGCGAGGCCTCAGGCCACCGCCGTCCACAGGAAATTAAAAATAAAATCACTGCGTGCTAGTGCACATGTGACGACACCCATTATCGGAAGCAGCAGCCGCGGCACTTTCGCTATCTGTGTCATTGAATTCTAAAAAATCCCAAAAACGTGCCAGGCACCGTGCTGCTGGTGTGACAATCTAACGAGTTAGTGAGCAGCAGGTTAAATCGTCCCCCGTTTCGATGATGCGAATGGTGATGATGTTGGTGTTGGTGGTGGCGGTGATGGCTCTGGTGATGATTGTAAGAGCAATGACGGTGGTAATAACGGCCGTTGAGTGGCGTCGAGTGGTTGATTGTTACAACTCTCGGTGTATGTGCTTAATGTGCTTAATGTGTATGTGTTGTATGAGAACACTTGATTATGTCGAGAATGCATACGGAATGTGGCGTAGAAAATGCTAACGCCCCTTCTCCGGAGTGACGCCGTTTTAGCTTTGATGTCTTTTTATAACGCCGCTGCTTGAGAACGATTCAGGAAAGTCAAGAATTTCGCAAACGTGGTAGTTGACACGCGTATGCGCGCTTAGACATCTGCCGGTGATGAAATCCAGAAATGTGCAATCGTTCTTTTTTTTTTTTTTGAAAGCGAAAATTACATGTAAAATTCTGACAAAACCCTGTCATTTTTCCCCTTTAGTTATATCACTTGCTGCAAGATGTGTCGACTCAATAAAACAAAATGTCTTATTTACGCAATATTAAAAAAAAGACTGAGTATTTCACAATACATAATAATTTACTCGCATATATTTCATAATATATAAATAAATTACACGGTGCAACACTGAAAATACACCTGACAAATTACGCACTGTAGGTTGTTTATATGGTCGAATAATGCATAAAAATATTTTTGTTATATTTTTTGTACCCTCCAATTTTTATTTATTTATAAAAAACCGTTTTTTCGGACTTTGCGCGGTAATCTACGGATATCTCAGTAATTTTTTCACCGATTTTCAATATTTTATATGTTTTGAAAAGGATATTGTCAGACCTTTCAAATGATTACAACAAGTAATTATTCAAACTAGTTAGTTCTGATTTTTATTTGATTAAACCTGGAGAAAGTGCTTTTTTTATCATTTTTTTAACTTTAACAATTTTTTTTGCATAATTTTACAACAAAATTAAAGATGTTTGTTAATATTCTTTGAGTGCATTTATTAACGAAGAAATTAATGTATTACTTTCAATAATCGGACAAAAATTATGTGTATTGCAGTGTGTACAATGTATTGGTCATACATTTTTTGTCAACTTTGAAAATTGGGATGAAGTTGTTCTGACTTGGAGTAAAAAGAACAATGATACTGTTTTTTATATAAATTTTTTTGTTGATTTTACATACCTAACTTTTTCTAAAAATGTTTACCCGACCTTCGTCGTTTTAAAGAAGAATCGCTCGTCTCGCGTTTGAGCGACCAACAGTAATCCGCCAACATATGTATTTTGTTTTTTCCGAGGAAACGTTTTTCAATTGACGCAATTTCTTGATGAAACCTTTCCCCTTGTTCATCGCTGAATCTTCCAAGGTTCTCCGGAAAGAAGTCTAAATGTGAATGCAAAAAGTGAATTTTGATGGACATTCTACATCCCATGTCTCCGTAGGCCCGTAAAAATTCATCCACGACGGCAACGTAGTTGTCACTTCTTTTTTTTCCCAAAAAGTTTTCACAAAGAGAAATGAAATTCATCCATGCTCTTCTTTCCACCGGATTCAGTTTCCTCATTTCCATTTTGCGAATTTGCGGTCCAACGAATATCCCTGCACAATAACGGAAAATTTTTTATACAATAATACAATAGGTTATATTTCCATGGAATATGCACATCAATTTTCTAATAATTAAAAAAATGTTTTTATTTCAGACGATTACTTGCTACTTTCATTTTATTTGAAATGTAATACCTTCTTTAATTTTGGCATCACTCAGCTTAGGGAAAGTCGTTTTTAAGTGTGAAAAAGCTTCGCTGTCTTTATCTAGACGTTTCACAAACTGCTTCATGTAGCCAATACATAAAGAATGCAGTGATTTTTCCAAGTAAATAATCATTAAAGACAAAAACTATGGTTCCACAAATGGATAGATATTCAAGGCATTTTTTTCTATTTACGGAAAACTAGCGTAGTTTACGCAATTTTTATCCGATTATTGAAAGTAATACATTAATTTCTTCGTTAATAAATGCACTCAAAGAATATTAACAAACATCTTTAATTTTGTTGTAAAATTATGCAATAAAAAATTGTTAAAGTTAAAAAAATGATAAAAAAAAGCACTTTCTCCAGGTTTAATCAAATAAAAATCAGAACTAACTAGTTTGAATAATTACTTGTTGTAATCATTTGAAAGGTCTGACAATATCCTTTTCAAAACACATAAAATATTGAAAATCGGTGAAAAGATTACTGAGATATCCGTAGATTACCGCGCAAAGTCTGAAAAAACGGTTTTTTATAAATAAATAAAAATTGGAGGGTACAAAAAATATAACAAAAATATTTTTATGCATTATTCGACCTTATAAACAACCTACAGTGTATAATTTGTCAGGTGTATTTCGTTTTTTTTTTTTTGTGGCACAGTGTTATTTAAGATTAAATCATTCACGATATTATTCGCTGTGTTAAATAATTGTTAGTACTTCATTTATAACAATCTAATTCCGACAAACAACTACAGCATACACTCAAAATATAATATTTTTTTGTAAAATTTCTGACTTGCCGAATAAAATATTAACGGCGTGGTGTTATACATTTAAATGCTAATTCGCATTTAGACGCAGAAATAATAAGTGGGTACAGAAATGTATTTTATTTTAATGTTATTTATTTTAAAATATTACAATTTGAATGTATGTATATTCAAAAGCGCTTTTCCCCTAATTGCGTTAAAATATCTTCGTGCTAATAAATGGATTTCGGCACCCTGTCACTAATACTTCGGCGACTCTTAATTGTTACGTAAAATCTTCTTAGAATTCGTCAATTACTTCATTCATGAAATAGTCATATTCGCACAATACGTATACGGAAGATGGAAAAATAAATAAATTCAGTATTACATTTCACGTAACAAGTCACCTTAAAGCATTGCAATTCTCTTAACTGCATTAGTTATAAAATATTTAGAGATTTTAGGTTTCTCATTTTTTCATAGCATACTACTTTGTTTTTTCTTTTTAATATTAAATAAAACACTAACCAAAGACATTTATTCTCTCTATAAACAGAAAATAGTCATTATCATTTTACGAGATAGAAACACAAAGGGGCTTCACTGATTCTGTTCGCCAGAGCTTACTAGTATTTGGTGTTTTTCAAGAGATTTTTTAAAATGATAATATAAAAATGAAATATTGTTCAAATGAATTTTTCTTTATTATAATCTGGTAGTTAATTTCATGGCATTTATATATCTGGTTGTATGGTCTCATTGGTGGCTTGAATATTGCAATAAATGCATTGTTAAACGCGTTCTACTCGTATAGGAAGTTGCGCCGTTTCGTTGGAATCAAATGTCATCGATGGTTAGCTGATTAAATTAGCTGCCAGTCAGCATGACTCGATAGTGATCGACATTCAATGTAACGGCAACTCGTTCTTCATTTCGAGAGAAATAATTATCGGAGATGGCGCCAGCGCTCTATGAACTTCGCGAATAGAATTATTTTGTTCAAAGTAAATTTCCACAATTTGAAGCGTTGTTCTGGCGTTAACTGAACAGAAATTTCAATACAGGCTGCCATTGTCAGCTGTTATACCATAGTTATCGATATCGATAGTTCCCATGAAGCTAAAAAACACCCGATTTTCATTATGTATAAATCAAGTTATGAATACTGATACTCATCGGATAAAATAATCTAATTCGTGCAGGACCTGCTTACTAAACCAAGACTGTTCATAGAACTCAAATCAGGAACTTAAATAGATACATTGATTTACAACATCATATCATATATTTTTATTTGTAATTTTCCAATATTATTATTTTTTAACTCTTTAATATAGGTGTATCTCTTTTTTATTGTTGTTTTAAGACACTCCTATTTAGATTGGCAAAAATCCTCCACTGAACTCTCCGTGCGGGTGCCGGCTGGTAATAAGTACCACAGTTGTCCAAGGATTAGCCGATACTTAGCTCAGTTAAGGGTACTAAGGTTAGTGATCGATACTCCTCAATAATACAACATTACTCAAAGTATCTTAACATGGTCGGTGGTAAATGACTGGATCACAAAGGGAGCTTACCTGGCGCCCTCCTGTGTAGTTCGGAGTTATACACAGGCGGACATCATTTCTCCCACTCTCGAGGGGGAAAAATTAACTATCCAAACAAAATAATTAAAGGAGACCGGTCGTCCCCAAAGACCGCAATGAACGACAATTTCCGCCCTCCGTGCTACGGTCACACTGCGCACTTCCAAAACTTATCGTATTGACAATTTTGACCGAACCTCAAAACCTGCAACCAACAAAGCGAAAGCCTGGTCGGAAGCAGCCATTACCATAGGCTTTGGCACAAGTACAAGTGCGTTAGCCTTGCCATCTTCCATGATCCAGCCTGCAAAGTTGGTCCCGACCGGTGATATAGCTAGCTCCAGTATCGATAAATGGCCGACTCTGAGGGTGGTAGACCCAGCGAAAGCAGTCTACCAGGATCGCAGGAATGGTGCCAGGCTTTTAAGAAAAATACATGCTGATTCACCTGAGGAGCATGAATTAACAGCGGAGTTATAGGAGAGTATTGAGAGAGCGTAAGCGATCCTTCCCAACTTTAACCCCGAATTCCATCAACCGCAGTCCGCTCCAAAACTTCAAAGATCTTTGGAAGAAACGATACTAACCGCCAAAAGACCTAAAACATTTGGTGTTACACTGAAAAAATCATTCGCAAAGAGATTGAAAAAGGTCGCATAATAATAGGCGCTCTCAATGAAAACCATCCGGAAGACATAATTCCAAAATCCCAATGGAAAGGAGTAGAAGCGGCGTTAACGAAAGTAGTGCTAAAGGTAGTACTGGAAAATCCTGGAACCCCGCCTGCATACACAGATTTAGGCTGGCATCAAGGCCAAAAAAAGATTGTTGCATGGTATGATCAGAGATCGGTGCAACTCTATAAGAAAGCCATCTGTACAGTAGTCGAATTATATCCAAATGCCAAGCTCGTGGTTGTAAACGAAAAGGACATTCCATCAAGACCACACGCAAGGGTATGCATACCGCCAACCCGTGATGATCCCGGGGAGGTTATGCAACTCATATGAGTATGTAATCCCAAGATTCCAACACAAGACAGGAAGTTTGTCAAGATTGAAAAAGGCAAGACAAACGTTAAATATGCTGAAGAGCCAAAGCGCGCAACTATGAAGGTTATGCCGTTGCTAACAGACGACTCCATCGAACCGCTAGCGAAACACGACGGTGAGCTAAAATATGACCTTTTATATATCAAAACAAGAGGCTATAAGACTGACACTTTGAAGAATAGTACGCCTCCTTCGGTTCAGAATTGGGCTTGGAAAAGATGTACGGGGGCGTAAGTATATCACAGGTGAGCGTAAGTACTCCGAAAAGGTGAAATTATAGTATATATAGACGTAACGTTAACAGCGATGCATCCGATTAATTTGCAATCAGATTTATTAACATCACTGCAAAGAAGCCTCCCTTGCCCTCCTGGAACGTCTGGCTCGAAACCAAAAAGACGTCGTCCTCATTCAATAACCATGGGTACACGGAGGAACTGTCTGTGGCTTGGGGACCCCTGGATACAATTTATACAGTGCCAACTGTGAAGGTACTAAAAGGGCATGTATAATTGCAAAATCACAACTAAAAATTTTTATGATTCATAATTTCAGTAATGCAGACACGACGATGTCAGTTGGGAAGCAAGCGAAAGCAGCTGCTGGCTGACCTCGTCGTACTTCGCTGGCGATGACACAGGACCATTACCGCCGCAGCTAATAAGAACGCTTGTAGAGAACTGCGAAGCTCGAAAGCGTGAGATTATCCTAGTAGGTGGCGCTAATGCGCACCATACACTGTGGGGGAGCACGGGCACCAATGAACGGGGTGAGTCTCTCTTTAATTGTATTATAGGAACTAAGCTTCTAGTGTGTAACAAGGGCAATAAACCCATCTTCATTAAACGTAATAGAAAAAAAGCCCATGGTATTATACTGTTTTATCATACCCTGCATGAAAAGATGACACAGTGGGGAGTTCTAAATGAACATTCACACTCTGACCATCGCCACTTTGAAATAAGATTTGAGGCAAACAGACCGCAAGATTTCTAAGAATGAACTCGCTAGAGCGACTGACGCGGCTGACAAAGTAAAATACCAACAGGTGGTCAAGGAGTATGAAGACTTCATATCCAAAAAACCTTAAACAGAACACAACGAAAAAGGCGATGCGACGAATCGAAGTAGTGTGAGGACGACTGGTCAAGGCTTGTCTTAGAGAAGTGCGTTGCTGAGATCAACAGCTCACTGAAAGGCCTAAAGCTTAAGCTCATTCCGGCTAGGGACATACCTTGCCCTCCTCGCTCTACATTTGGCTACCAGTGATGGACTTAAACTGTGTAGATGTGCTAAAGTACAGTAAATCACAACAACCCCGCCGTGCCGATGAACGACTGGGCAATGATGAAGGCAGTAAAACCGCAAAAAAGCAGCACGTCATTCGTTTTACAGATTAACGATGAGTGCTTACTAGTACTCAGAAAATCTGACAACAGCATGTGGTTTGGTCTGAGAAAGGCCAAACTGAAAATATTCAAAGCAGACAGCAATGAAAATGAAGACTATCTTGATGAGATCGACAATAACATACAGCTAGAAAAGCTAGAAAAGAGGCAGGCTGGGAAGAGGTCTTAGACGTTACTTTATGCAAAAATAATTAGTCCCAAAATAGTCACAAGCTTGAGAAACCGACCCCATGTAGAAACCTTAGAAGAATAAGCATATTCCGTAGTAGCCCAGTCTAAGCATCAACACATAAATAAAACCATAACGTCAAGTAAAGACTTATATGAGAAAGTAAGAGATTTTGAAGCTTCGTTGACGAAAGGGCTTGAAGCTTCATGTCCTCAAAAAATATGGAGAAGGGTTAAGGTGATTTTTATCCCCAAAGCTGGTAGACGGGGTCATGATAAGGCGAAAGATTTCAAACCCATCAGTTTATCCTCCTTTATTCTTAAAACTTTCGAGCTATTGTTGGATGTATATCTCAGAGAGAAGATTACAAACACAACAATGAGGTTCTTAATATGATAGGCAGAGACATACACATAAGTCTCAACGAATGGATAGGGAACATGCTTAAAACTAGAATAATCATCGGTGAGATAGGCAGCAGCACGTGAAATGCTCTGTCAACAGGGGAACTCCTCTGGGAGGGGTTTATCCCTTACCAAATTCTTACGAAAAGAATTAAACCAGTAGTGTACGCGGATGACATAGTGATTATGGTTTCATGAATTGTTCCAACCATACTCAGTGAGATTATGGAAGGAGCTCTGGAATTACTCTGTAATTGGGCCACAGAATGTGGTTTAAGTGTAAACCCGAGCAAAACTGAACTGAGGCTATTCACTAAGAAAACCAAGTTACCAAACTTCA